>PVHY01001899.1:0-56889 GCA_004024945.1 Uropsilus gracilis | reverse complement strand
CACCCTCAAGCTAATGAAAATGGAACTACCATTTGACCCAGCAATTGCTCTTCTGGGAATCTACCCAAAAGAGACCTCAATGTGGGTACAAAAGACACCTGTACCCGGATGTTTACTGCAGCACAATTTATAATTGCAAGGTCATGGAAACAACCTAAATGCCCCAAAACAGAGGACTGGATGAAAAAATGTGGTATATATACATGATGGAATATTATTCATCAATTAAAAATGACAAATTGGATGACTTCATAACAACATGGATGCATTTAGAAGAAATCATATTAGCAGAAACAAGCCATAAAGAAATAGGCAGAAACCAAATGGTTTCACTAATATATGGGATATAGTGAAAAAAAAATAAAAATAAATAAAAAATAAATAAATGAATAAATAAAAGCCTTGAGGAAAGTCAAAACAAGCTAAGCACCAAAATGAAATGCACAACAGGAGGGAAAGGGGGGGAAAGGAGGGGAGGGGGGGGCAAACCCTTGAGATTACAAAGTTGTGAAATTTATATATAAATAAAAATATATATATTTTAAAAAATAAAATAAAATAAAAAAAAATAAAATACCCAAGTTAATAAAACTAAGTATCCAAGGACAGAGGAGCACATAAAGAAGATGTGATATATATATATATATATATATATATATATATATATATATATATATATATATATATATATACACATAATATATATATATATCACATAAGAAGATGTGATATATATATATATATACACATAATGGAATTACCACTCAGCTATTAAAACAGATAAACTCTTGCCATTTGTGAAACACAGGTGGAAGTAGAGGACATTATGCTAAGTCAAATAATTCAGAAGGAGAAAGACAAATAACAACAATTCACTCATTTGTGGAATAAAGGGAAACAAAATAAAGGAACTGATAAAAATAAACCAAAACAAACATTTGAAATCTGACAGCAGAATGTAGACTGCTGAATGGGAAAGAACAGAGGCTATGAGTAAAGGAAGAAGGGAGCCTCAAAGGACTATGGTGGAGAATTATTAGGGATTTGGTGGTAAGTGTAGTGTAATAAGACACATTTACAGAAGGTGTGAGCCTTTACCCCTAAAACATATGCAGTGTTATTAATTGATGTTACTTTAAGATACAGATTTTTTTAAAAGAAAAATAAGAGTGGTAAATCAGTGATGATGGGAAATGTACTCATCCCACATCTACTATCCCATTGTGAATTCTTCAAAAACACCTAGCTTGAAACAGTATGTTGAATGATTGAGTATGGAAAGCTGCCATTTGCTATGGGAAGCAGGATAAGTAAGACTTTTTTCCAGTTTTACAATTACTATATAATACTATATGTTACATAGTGTCAGATATATAATTCCAACTATCATATATTTAATTCCACAAAAATAAAATTAAAAATACCAATAATGAAATAATTAAAACAAGTATCAAACCTAATAATTTTTTCATAAGGCAATGATCAGATTTTGTAATAAAATATGGATTTAAATGTAAGCAGTAATATGTTGGCAAGTGCTGAAACTGAAAATGAAAGTATTTATATAGTGAAATTTAAAATCTGATTTGATTCCACAAATTCCAACAAGAAACAAGCTATCACAAAAACACAAAAGATAAAACTGCTGACCCACATCTTTCCTATAACCTTTGTTGCTCCTTATTCAGCAAATAAGGAACACAAACCTTAGGAGCAGTTATGTTTTCCCCTC
Source organism: Uropsilus gracilis (assembly GCA_004024945.1). Taxonomy (NCBI): domain Eukaryota; kingdom Metazoa; phylum Chordata; class Mammalia; order Eulipotyphla; family Talpidae; genus Uropsilus; species Uropsilus gracilis. The sequence continues at coordinate 55,157 of PVHY01001899.1, read as the reverse complement.
TACATAAGACACTGTGGTTATTAACAAAGAGGAGTGGTTAATAGCCATCTAACAGTATGTTGAGTATGATTAGAGGAAAACAACTAAACCAGTGAAAGTGATAGTGATTAAGTGTAAAATTGTGTAGAAATGAAAGTTTCTATAAGACTCCAAAACAAAGAGATCCACAGTATTGGAAAAAAAGAGATGAATTATCAAAGGAACTTACATTACAGGTAAGATTTAGATGGGGAAGATTAAAGCTAAAATAATTCAACAAGCTAATTCATAGAAGAGGAATGAGAATGATGTAAATTGCAAGTAGTTGGAATGCCTCCACAACTCAAGGAGTAGGAAGTGAAGTTAGGGTGAATCATGGATGGCTAGAAAGTAACACAGCAGAAGCTAAAGCAGTGTCCACAGAAGTGTACTTACAACAAACCTTCAATGGTCACCCAAACCCTAGTTTTGGAGAATGGAGACACATCAAGAGCAGCACTGTGTAGGATAAGTGAGTTGGTCTGGCATTTTCCTCCATTAGCCTGTATAACTAACAACTGTGGTATTGTGCCCCCCCCCCCAAGATTGCGTTTACCCATTTGCCCAGTGAATGTGCAATATGTGAGTGGTCACACTTGGGCCTGGGAAGAAAGGATAAAGGGGCAGTATTACCTGGGGAGGGAGCACAAACATGCTAGGAAGAGCAGGTGAAAGAACATGAGAGAACACCAGGGAGAAAGAGGTCAAAGAACATGAAGATTTCTGGGGGAGTTAGGAGGCTCACTTTCTCCTGGACTTCCAGTCCCCAAACCCTCTGGCCCTGCCCTTCTGATGCATCTCTGTAACTGCTAGAACCAATAAAAAAAATCTTTGCAGATTGCCTGCCTGTACACTACGATTTGCATCATGAATAGGATGTTTATAAGACATCATGCTGATAAATCATCCTTTTGAGAAACTCAATGCCAAAAAACAAAAAAGCTTACACACTGAGACCAAAATATAATTGCTGGGTAGTACTCTGACATATAAAATTTAGCAATATCTATATTAATAACACCAAAAAATATAGCCTGATAGTTTCTCTACATTTTTTAAAAAACATTTTAAAGGGACATATTTATTAGGAAAAGTAGAAAAAAGAGGCCCTAACATAGTTACAGGCAGGCAGGCAGAACTACGTAGTTTCTCTACTTTTAATTAATAATCATTGGAGCTCCAATAGCAAGTTCAACTATTTTCTTACCCTTATTAAAGAAGTATGAATAAAAGGAAAGATATGTGAGTAATTCTTTTAAGTCAAATAATATTCTACATGTTATCTTATGAGGATAAAAACTGAAGATTAAACATTAAAAGAATCATGAAGGATTCAGCTTGTTGAAAACTGAAAAGTTTAAATTTTATGCTGAGGCATTAGGAAACAACACAGTTCTGGATGATTAGATATCTAACATAATATTTTGAGAAAAATTACTTGATTGTACTATGGTTTAGGGTGGGGAAACAACATTGGAGAAAAGAAGCTCATAAAAACAGGACTTTCATAGTCCAGGCACATGACATGGGAGCAGAATAAGGATGGAGCCAGTAGAGGTAAGAAGGAAGAGACTGATATCAGTAACTATGAAAGGCTGAACTAACCCCGTATAAGAAACTTGATAGGTACTTGGGCCTAACAACATCTTTAATTCTGGGATCACTGCATGTGAACAATAAATGTCACATTAACTCATCACTTTGACCCCATCACCACTGTCAAGAATTCATTCAAACATCACTCCACAGAAAAGATGTTCCAAATAAAGGTCTATAAATTTAAAGAATGTTGGAAATTCAATTTTAAGAAGTGATTCACTCTGTTGATGTGGTCCTAGAAAAAGGGAAGAGTGAAGAGGAAGGCATGATTCCTGGATATAGATCCTAAGCAATCTGACTCCAACTTGTGCTTTCCTGATCCCAAGAAGAAATCAGGTTTACAGAATCAGCAATAAAAGGATTTTTATCTCAATATATTAGTGTTCAGAACAAGTTGGATTATAAAGTTTTGGAAGCTTTTATTCTCTTCCTCTTCAAAAGGATTTGTGCTTAAAACAAATCTAGTGAAACAACCAATTGTCAATTGTTGTTTAAAAAGCATTAAATTGTGCTGCAGTAAACATCCAAGCACAGGTGTCCCTTTGTACCCACATATAGGTCTCTTTTGGGTAGATTCCCAAGAGAGCAATTGCTGGGTCAAATGGTAATTACTGCAGCACAATTTATAATTGCAAGGACATGGAAGCAACCTAAATGCCCCAAAACAGATGACTGGATGAAAAAAATGTGGTACATATATACAATGGAATATTACTCATCAATTAAAAATGACAAATTTGACGACTTTATAACAACATGGTTGTACTTAGAAGGATTCATATTAGCAGAAACAAGTCAAGAAGAAAAAGACAGAAACCAAATGACTTCACTAACATATGGGATACAGTGAAAAAATAAACAAAAGACTTGGGGAAAAGTCAAAACAAGCTAAGCACCAACCTGAAGAGCACAAATTTGAGCAGGAGGGAAAGGGGGGGGGTGGAGGGGAGGGGGGGTAAACCCAGGGGATTACAATGTTGTGAAATTTATATATAAATTTAAAAAATTATATTAAAAAAAGCATTAAATTACATTTTGAAAAAGAAAGTATTTTAAGGCTGTCAACTGATCTCTGTGATAAAAGATTCCCAAGCTTCTAAGTGTTTCCTAGAGATAATTTATATAACGAGGAATTAAGATACTGATGAGAAGATACCCCACTAATTAGCTTTTAGTATTAAGTTTCTTATTTGAGACCTCATAAAAAAAATCTAAGTAAATATCCTCATTTTGAAGATACCTAAAACCTACATTCAGTACAGCCACCTACTTTATTTATACTTTTGAAAAACATAATAGGGACTGATTTACAACTCTCTCCAAGAACAGTTTCCACTGAGGGTAATATATTCCCCTAAAATGTTGGATGATCTAACACCATGATCTAATACCATGTAAGCAATGCTACATGAAAAATTGGAAAATAATTAGTATTTAATAGCTAACCCACAGCTCTCTTGAATCTTACAGTCTACAAAATGTATCTTACAGAATCGTGACCTTTTTCTAAAATGTATTTCCTATAGAAGAAGCTAACTTTAAAAGTTACATAATGACTGTCATTGAGCCTACTAAGAATTATAATTAGTAGTTATTCCCTATTCTGGCAGATGTGTACTGTAATGTAATCATTCTCATCACCATTAGCAGGGATAAGGAGCAGGCATCAGGTTCACCAATCTATAGTTTCTTTATTGGTGCTATCAGTTACACATATACATCAGGCAGATCAAGGCAGTGTGCTATCAGTTACACATATACATCAGGCAGGGCAAGGCCATAAGTGGGGAGAGGGACTGGGAGGCAGGCAAGCCCCCCAAACCCCAGGAGTTTTCCCATTCCTGTTTCTCTGTTTTCTCTGTTCTCTCTTTCTCCTTTCCTCTCTCAGCTCTCTCTCATGGCTTTCTCTTCTCTCCGCTCTCTCTCTCTCTTCTTTCCCTCCTCCTCTCTCTTCTCTCCTCTCTGTCTCTCCTCTGCTCTTTCTCTCATCCTCTTGTGTTCTGTGTTACTATGCTTAAGCTCTCTACTCCTATTTATCCCCTCTCTCACTGGCCCAGGTGTGCACACTTACACATGTGCATACCCACCTGGATGCACAATAATCATGGAGAAGACATAATATCCAGGTGCTAATTTTACAGGCTACTGGAGGGAAAAGCCTGACCAAACTATTTACCCTTCAGTACATACTGACTTAGCTCAGTTTATGTAAAATATTTTAACATTGTTCAAAACTCATTATTTCCATTTCTGATGAGGGAGGTTCCTGCAGTTAACTCCAGTTGCTAAGTTTTAAACATGAAGTTGAATAATAAAATACAAAATTTTAACTAAGAATGATTTAAATGGTCAGAAATGCTTACTTAACTTTTCCTTAATTTGCAACAAATAGGAAAGGCAACAGAATTTTCATGTTTTTAAATTGTTCCATACTTAGTAGGGAGTTTATATGAGAGCCAGAGATCCCTTCCCAAGGACAAAGAATGAAAACAAAAACTCAACCAAGCAGTCAAACAAACAGAGATAGAGATATTTACTTGGGGGAAGAGACACTGACACTGAAGATACAATGTCAAATGTTACATTTCCAGAAGATATTTCATTCCATAAGATCTGGCTACCACTTTTCCAAATTGATAGAATAATTTTTGAGTGACAAGAATTAAAATGAATTATAATTATACAAATTAAATCTATACAGCATTTGCAATAAGTTTGCTAAAGCTAAAGTCTTGCTCTTGTTATCTCTACCTCCTTTCTCTGGAAAGATTGTTTTACTATGGTAGTCACTAGTAAATTGGTTTAAGTTCAAATTTAAACTATCTACAACTAAAGTCTATCATGAGTTCTTAAGTCCACTTGTCATATTTCAAGCACATATATGTGCTCAGTTGCTGTTGCAAGCCAGCTGCGATGTCATCGAATGGTCCCAAGAGAGAGGCTAACGATTGAAGTTGAGCCATGAAAGGCCCTGACAGAAGTGGCTCACAGCCTCTCACTGGACTGTAGCACTGAGTTTATTTTGAACCAGACTTTTTTATAGTCACCAACAAACAATCAACAACAAAGGAGTGTACCCTGAAACTCCTCAAGTCTTGGTCAAACCTACTCCATCTGAAGGTGGTATTATTTTCCAATTAAGCAAACCTTCAGCAGCTTTATCAAAGCAGGCCAGTAATGAGAGCACACACAGCTTGGGACAAGTTGTCCAGAGTTGTCACATGGGCCAGCACAAATGTACATTTTATCTTTATAGAAAGTTCTAATGGACAATGCTGAATGACAGAGTCCTTGAACTCTCAGACAAAAAGGTTGTCAGTTCATTGACTAATGAATAGGTAGGTAGTTCTTGACAACAAAACAAAGCAGTGAAACATATCTTGGCAGTTTTATGTTGGATTTGCAAAAAATCCACACCCAAATACCAGTGTAGTTATGAAATTCAGTTAGTATGAGAAAGGCAATAATTTTAGAGATGTACAATGATAAATTCCATTTTAATGACAAAATCATAACAGTAAATATGCATTAAGATGTCTTTCTCAAAAAATTTACAGTTTGTGTTTTCCCAACATAAAATATAAGGATGTATATATGTTACAAATGTTTACTGCCCTGATATCCAGTTTAAGTAATTCTTAATATTAAATTATGTACATACATTAGCATTGCTTTTATTTAAATATTTTTTTCTTTTTTCACCAGAAAATTCATGATTCAGAAATTCTTTGGGTGATTAGCATATATATGACATAAGAATGAAAGGAGCTTTTTTTTCTTAGAAAAATCTTCAACTAAATAATGATTAGCAATGACTTTGCAGTGTCTGGTCTTTACTCGGTTTTCTAACAGTGTTTCCAATTACAGAAATATTAGGTAAGAGAGGAAGACCAAAGTTTAGATTTATCATTATTATATAACTCAGGAAAAGGCAGCAAATCATAATTAGCAGTAGTACTTCTTGGTGCATTAGAAGGCTACTATTAAATGTGTGTGTGTGTGTGTGTGTGTGTGTGTGTGTGTACGTACACATAGATCTCCTAATCTAGACTCACTTAGGGCTGAGATAACTATTGGCTTTCAAAAATATGTTTGTATAGCTAAGCAATAAATTATTACCTGGACTAATAACAAATGAACTATTAAGCCATGACTTGAAATGCATATTTTTAAGTGAAATAATATTATCTGAATAGACTACATGCTATATGATTCCAATTATATGACATTCTGGAAAAGGCAACACTATGGAGACAGTAACACAATCAGTGGTAGCCAAGAATTGGAAGGCGGAAGAGTAAGATGGAACAAGAACAAAGAGTAGGTGGAACAAGGACGATTTTCAGAACAAGGATGATTTTTAGGACAGTATAAATTCTACACCACTATAATGGTAAATACATGCCAATGTACATTTGTCCAAACCCACAGACAATCCACCACTAAGTATGCCCCCTAATGCAAAACATAACTTTGATTCTAATATATCAGTAAGGGTTTATCAGTTGTAACAAATACCCCATTTTGGTGGGCGTGTTATAGGAGCAACTATGTATGGGGCTTGGTGAAGGGTGTATGGAAACTCTGTTCTGCATATAAATTTGCTGAAAATTTAAAATTGCATCTGAAATATATAACCTTTCAAAGTCAATTATGGTACTTAAAAAAGGATAATGTTACATAAATATGCAACAATTATGGAATAAAAAACATGAAAGTAGCCTGATATAGCAATCTCTGGCAGTTGATTTATGCTATTAGACAAATTTATTATCTACCTCACTTGTCAGGGAAGCAACTCACAATGCTACTGAAATAACAACCTCTTGACTGAGGTTCACAGTCTACCCTCCTTTCAGCTGTCACCCTAACTTCAACTCTCATTAGTTTCCTCATGGCTGATCTCCCTTGAACCTTCCTTACTATTCCACTTATCAGACAGTGGTCTTAAAGGGCCCTTCTTCCTTTATTCAGTCTACACTCCACCAAGCAGGATTGTAACTACTTTTTTTGAAAGTTACCTTTTCTTTTTGTTGAACGAGCTGCATGAAACCACCAACCCTAAGTATTTTTCTAATTGTATTTTAAAAACTCCTGGAGGAAAGAAGAAAAAGCAAATAACACCCTATTGAGGACAGGTCTTCCTAGTATAAGAGCCTACACCCGCAGCAAGTCCACACTTCTGGGGCCTCGTTTTAGCAGGTACCTTTTTACTAGAAAGCCTTTTTTGTCATCTCCCTGACAAATGCTAACTCATACTCCAGGGTGTACTTCATGTACCATCTCCTGTGTAACTCTCTACTCATCTTGTACTGCCTGAGTGAGTTCTTAGCACATCATAATACAAATATTTATTCATTCAATTAACTTACTTTTGGGGGGGAGAATAATTTCCTTCTCTTTTTATATCGTAGACTTATTGCTTTCTTCTCACTGATATCTTCAGTAGACAATGCTTGACATTTACTCTATGAATTTCAGCATTTTTTCGTTATTATGGGAAAAAATGTATGTATGCATGTACATATGATTTAAACAGTGTTGTGGGAAATAGCATAATTAAGAGTCCAATAAATGAATCATCATGATTAACTACCAATCTTTACACTTTCAAAAATAAGGATATCATACCTTTATACAAATGCAACAATAACTACTCCTACTTTAGGTATTAACTCTAATTCAGTTCTTACTATCATCACACATCACAACCCTTCATATACAAAAAGAGTGACTTAATAATATGTTGTTCCCCATATTACAAATAGCTAATATTAAAACATTACTCAATATTTGAAGGAATTTAAATTAAATAATTTTTGAGCACACGTTATGACAAATGTTTTTCAGACTTGATCAGTTTTCTTGCCTAAGTCCTGTGCTTCCCAGATCAGTCACCAAATTTGTGCAGCCAGAATCTCTAGACCAACTGACCAGAAGTATAATGGGGGTAAACAAGGAAGGTTCTGATTTTATTTTGCAATCCCATTCTGAGGGACTGCATGTAAGAAGCAAGATTAAATTTTAGAATTTCATTAGTATTTCCCCTATCTTAGACAGTTTGGTAAACAGTACCAAATTTCTAGTAACTCCAGTCACTACTTGTATTGACTCAAATTATCTAGGCAGTTTCCTACGTGAATGTGTAGGGAGCTACTTACAAAAGCAATGTTTCCCCAGCGGCTTCACCAACTCAACTAACAACAGGCACACATTCAAATTGCACATGTCTCAACCACCTATGAGAAAACTAGACTCAGATGTTACTGTTCCGTTAAACTTCATAGTAGTTTCACTTTCCTGCCATTTATAATCTAATAGCTACCCTCAAACTCAAAGACGAGTCTCTTTGATAACCTTGTTAGAAATTTATCTGAGAGTGTTACCTCAGGCATGTTCTAAAGTTGTTACTAATACCATAACCAAACAGCTAAAACCAATTCTGATGTATTTGGTCTCCCACAACGATTTGAAATGAAACACTGCTTAGGCAGCAACCAAAGCTGTCAGCCTAACAGTGAAAAACTGTCAACAGTAATTTGTTCATTACATTAAGACACAAAACTGGTGCATAGACATTAAGAAGTCCAATGATTCCCCTAAAAGAGATATTTTGCAACAGTTTCTGATCTTCATTTGATGGTCCTGAATAATATGCTGCAGTTGTTGAATCACACTGTTTATATACCTGTTATCAGCTCAATGAATAGTTTGTTTATGCAGCCATAATTCAAGTTGAGCTTACTACTGGTTTCTTTTCAACAAGTACTCTTTGTATATATGTGTATGTGATAATTGGTAAAAACAACTCTGTTAAAGTTACAATAAAATTTCACCAAGATGACAAACATCTTAAACATCTTTTAATTAAGACAACCAAGGTCAATTGTAACATAATGCAAATAATCTAACACTCAAATTAGAAAAGAACGTTTTGAGCCAAGTATTAATTAGAAGGTTCTTTAAATCCACATGGTAAAATGGAGAATTTTAAACTATAAAATCATCCATACACAATTTCCATTTATAGTCTCTCCATTTATAGTCCCTTTAGGATTGGTTTGTCTTAATTTCACCCATTATTAGTGATGTCTGTACTTCTAGTTTAGGCAGCTTTAGATTACCCAAGATCCACAAGAATTCTGTCATCACAGTCTGGCATTGTTTGGATAGATAATTGTCATTCTCAGACACCCAAATTAAACGAACAGAGATCAAAGGAAGAATACAGAAAACACCCCTCAAGTTATGGTAGACAAAGTACCTTGCACTGTGAGGAAAACGGAAGCAGTTGCTAATCCTCCTTCATTGGAAACCATACAATAATATGCTCCAGCATCAGTGAATTTCACATTCCTGAGCTCCAAGGAGAGATTTGCCAAGATCCTCATTCTTGCTGGATCCACCATTCTGGCATCTCTGTCACTCCTGTGCCAGGTTAGATTGTAATCCACTGCACTGATGACAAGACATGTTAGAACTGCTCTTTCTCCAGGAGCGACTGTAATGTTGTTTGGCACTTGAAGGGCTGGAGGGGGCTCTATGTGAAATCAAAAGATTCAAATCAAAAGACACACTTAATCGCTTCTCAGCCTTTTCGCTAAGATCAAGTGTAAAAGACACACTTAGTGATGAGGTTTAATAATTTAATGAGAATACACTAAATATCTAACCCCCCAAATTAATCATCTAATTAAAAATACTTAAAATATTTTATATTTACATACCAAGGCATACGCAAGTCCAAATCAATAGATTAGAGGTGTGAAAATCAAAGAAACATGGCCAAAGTTTAGACAGATTTAGGACGATGGAATAAGGTAAATTTTGATTTGAGTTTTGACGACAGTATTTATGTTGTTGTTTTCTGATTCAAAATCATGCACTTTTGAAGAAAATAGCTCAAGTACGGCCGACATGGCAAAAGTTTGAAAATATCAACTTTAAGCGTGGTTACAATCTCTTTAAGAAGACACAGTACAACACAGAAAGACAGATGCTCTCCCAAAAGGGATGAAGAATGTTTTGACTTAAGAAGGTGGAGTAAAAAAACAGTAGGGGGAAACCTTCAGTAAAATTTCAAAGAGAAAGTTATCTACATAAAAGGTATTGAGTAATATATACACATTTCAGATATGGTCAAAAGTTAACTTTCTAACTAATATTTTAACTAGAATTTCTCAAGAGAATCAAATATCCCTCTGTTAGTTTTGATGATAAAACCAAATACCCCTCTAATGTTCACTTTACCCAAATCCTTTAAAAGACCTGCTATAGTGAACCATCAGTGGTTCACTATAATACAGTAATAAAACCCGTGGTGAGCTATGCTACCAGGAAACTGTTGTATCTGCTGTAGTTTAAACATGAAAAAGTAGCATACAGTCAAGATTAAATCTTATCACTATTTAGACTGCATTAAGTTTAGATGACTATAATAAGCCTGGATACAATATGGCAGGACCAGAGTAGTTGTCTGATAGAAATGTGATTATATTCCATATTTTCCTGGTTTCTAAATATTTTTGGAGTATATGGCATTTTATATTATGAAAAATGCTCACAATTCTTAACATTCAAATATGTTTTAAAAAATTTCTTATAAAAATAGCTGAAGAGATGAATCAAATAGAAAGGACACATGAGAAAATTATGTAGTTCTGCTCTGAATTTGGCTAGATTTGACATATATGCAGGATACTTTGTTAACTTTGAATTTCTGATAAACATTGCATAATATATCAGAATAAAAATCAAATTTCACTGGGCACCCTAAGTTTCTATTTGCTGAATCTGGCTTACTATACAGTATTTCTACCCTTAATTATCCGTGTGACCTCAGGCCAATGTATTCACAGTGCTTGCTTTCCCAGCTGGAAAAAAAAAGGTAAGATTAAGTTAAGAGACCCAAAAGATGTCTTCTAAGCTAAGGTTCTGTGATTCTACCTGACAAGATAGTGTAGATCAACAAAAACCAGAAATGACTGCACATGTTCACACACTATAAAATCATCCTAGAAACCACAAGATATTTTACATAGTTTTCCTTTTCAGTTCTCTTCAAATAAACTTCTTCAATTAGCCTAGATATTCTAATTTGTTGATGGTGGGGGGCTAGAAAACCTTAAATTATTTTAAAAACTTTTTTATTCAGTTGATATTGGTTTATAGTTATTATACCTATTTTCATAATAGAAGAATAGAATCCATCACTTTAGGCATTGTTGGCATAGTGTGTGCTCCCCATCAAAGAAACCCATAGTTCACTACTATAGACTCCTGTTACCACCGTCCTAGACTAGAGATTTTAGGTTAATTTTAGAAAATATAAAATGCTATATAATGGATTTGTAGGCAATGCTGGGGCATACCAAGATTTTCCCTCAAAGCAAAGGGACCTATTTCCTAGTGACCATCTCTGTCAGCTGCTGAGAGCTGACAGCAAGAAACAAGCACACTCAGGGTTAAGCCCTTCCCAGAGCAGTGCACACTCAGGGATTACTCAATCAGTCCTTTTTCCCTGTAGCTCTATGTAGGTCTATCCCAGTTCCAGAGCACCTGGTGAGGAAAGCTAACATTCCTGTGGCAACTTAATCATAACTTAACTTCTTCTTCCTTTATGCCCTTAGAGGAGCATTTACTCTAGAAAATTCCCCAATAACCTTTTAGCATATAAACTCTTCTTGAGAGTCCACTCCCTTTCAAACATAAATTTACATAAATAAAACGCCAACTTTTTAATAACAAACAGGCGCAGATGAAATTTGAAACAAGGACATACAATACCATCACTGCATAAATACCTAGATATAATAAATATTATACACACTGAAATATTTATGCATGCATAACTAAATTTGGTGGGGCTAAGGGAGATGATGGAAGTTAGAGAAGGAGGCCAAGATTACATACTACCATAGCCTGGTCTGAGGAGTAGGAGAGGCACCCATTCCAAAGTGAAAGAATGCCTGATGTAAGAATTAGGGCACCACAGATGGCACCTGTAAACTGACAGATTAACAATGACAATGTAGTTCTTTTGACATCAAAGATCACATAATTAAAAACCAGTAGGTTGAGTCTTGGAATCTGCTCTTTATCCCTTACCCATCTGATCAAAAGTGGGTTACTTGCCTACTCTGGGATTCAGGTGACATAGCAATGAAATGATAAGATAGTGCAAGATTATTTCCAAATTGCATCTTTATGCCCTAAAAGGATATTCTGTAATTATAATTTAAGGTTGTCTGTCACTGAAATACCCTTGAAAACCCCTGAAAACTTTTCTTTGTTTTCTTAGTGTTTTACTCAAACTAAGCATTTTAATAGTGTGTGTGAGTGCATATGTGTTTATTTGTGTGCATACCTGCATGAGTGAGTGTGTTTGGGGTAGGGACACCTACCCCTACCCCTTCTCTCATAAAGAGAATCAGTAGAGAAAATTATTAAAACTTTGTAAATGTACTAAACTACTAAATATCATTTGAAAGAATTATTTCCTGCTTCTGCATTAGTTTATTCATTAGTTTCTATGTGCTCATATGAAATAAAAAGTATAATACAGGCCGGGTACAGTGGCATGCATCTTTAATCCCAGCATCAGGAGGCCAAGGGTAGGAATCACTTGAGTCCGCAGTTCAAGACTATCCCAGGCAACATAACGAGACCTACTCTCAAAAAAAAAAAAAAAAAAGCTGGGCATGGTGGTGTGCGTCTGTAATCCCAGCTACCAGTGAGACCACCACTTGAGAGGCACAGATTCATCCTATCCGAGCATGTGTAGATACACAAATGAATGTTGCAGAGATCAGTGGGCCAAATTCTTAAAGTCCATCTGCAAATTCTTGCTGCCACTTCCCAATTATTTATGCAGTTGTCCATATCAACTCACTCAAACTCCTTTCCCCGTGGTCCTTCCCTTAATTAATATTGCTGGGAAAAAATCCTCAAGTGCTCTCAAGTGTTTGTTTTCCCAGAAGCTGAGGAATGTTGACACAATTCCAATGCTTTTTATAATTACTGGAGATGAAGAAAATGAATAGTTTAGGAGGCAGGTCAAGTTGTTAAACGTTTCAGAAGACAAACTTTATGTTTCTAAGACTAAGGGAATACAAATAATCTACTGTATGTTTGCATGCCTCTGTTTTGAAGTTCAACTTGTACTTATTGATAGCAAATATAATCCATGGCTTTTTCTTTACAACAATACCACAGATACAAAGTTTCCTTCATCTTAACTTGTCTCCAGAAAATACACATCAATACTGAATGCAGGTACTGGTGTTGCTATAAGCTCAGGAGTGCCACTTGCATTGGAAAGTGTCGAACACACAGTTCCACTTGTCTGCAAGACAACCCTGCTTGCTGAGAACTTACCCAATGGGGATGGGTAACTCTGGGTGCTTAATTGGAATCTATCTTGTACTGCATTCTTCCTCTTTACTACACACCCACACTGATTGTATTAAAATTATTGTCTATAAAGTCTATCTTCTATAGGACTAGGTCTTAAAGCACTAGAAAAATAGGTAAGACAAAGCCAAGTTTCCAATAAAGGATAGCTTTTAACTGAGTGACTAAAATCCTGACCACTGACAATCTGTGGAAGTCTTTTTTGTTTCCATGGAATTGTAACAGATTAAAGGAAAAATTATCTTCCCTCTGAAATTGATTCTACCTTATAAAAGAATATGTGCATAGCTTCCCATTCATTCACATGAAATGTACCATCTAAATCTAAATTAGCATGTTGTCTCCTCTTCTTAATAGCAAAATTGCAGCCACTAAAGTTCTGCTTGTATTGTTTGATCATTCCCGTTACTATCTTCAATTTAGATGTCAGAATCTATTCATAAAAGTACACTTTATTATAAAGAAAGGGAAAGTTCATCCTAGTTATTATCAGAATACATCCCTCCCTTTTCTTAAATTTTATCTTCTCAGTAGGAAATGCTATATAACCATTTCAAAAATAGCTATTAAGTACTTACTATATTGATGATATAAAGAGCAGTAATAAGAGCTAATGTCTAGAAAGTATTTCTATGTGTCAGTATCTCTGCTTTATAGAAACTATTTCATATGATCCTCACAGTTTCTCCATGAGAGAGACACTCACTGTTATTATCCTCATTTTACAGTTAGGGGAAACCAAGGCACTGAGTTAAGTAAGGAAGGTCAAGTTACTCAAATGTAATGTAGTTGAGATTAGTAAACACCCTGTTTCTATAACTGCATTCATTCCCAGGCAATTGTAAGTGATAATTACCTGACACGTCAAAAAAAGTCTGTGCCCGTCCAGTCCCTGCACTGCTGACAGCAATGCATTCATAGAGGCCTTCATCAGAGACAGTGACCTTTTCAATGTCCCAACTCACACTGGCAGATTCTCTGGTGGAAGAAAAGACAAACTCTTCTAGATACTATAAAATCAAGACCAAGCAGTGATCCAGTATTTTTTTAAAGCATTCATTAAAATAAAGGAAAAAAATGATTAATACAGAACTCTTTATAGTTTAAAATTACACAGATTATTTTTCCTAATTAGAATATTAAGCCTCACTAGGGCAAGAAAACACTAAAAAAATACACTACTTCACACAAATTTTATATTGTTTGAGACATTTTCTAGTTATGTCAAAATATAAGATATGTCAAAATATAAGATATAAAGCAGAGAAATATCAACTAAATCCTTTCTTCTCATTTCATTTTTTGGTAATATTAAGCAGGGTTATAGCTTGGTTATTTAACTAGGTAATTCACAATTCTTATGGTATAAAATAGATTTTTTTTAATTTCCAAAAATCAAATTCTTTTTAACAATCTTATACGTAAGCCCCACATAAAAGCACCTAACATTTCAACCATATCTGGTTCAGCCCAGGTCAGTTTTTAAAAAAAATGCTTTATTGCAGTAATATTGGTCTATATCACTGTTCGTGTAATAGCCAAAGTCACCATTTAGAAAAAAAAAATCTCTGCAGGCAGCAAACCTCCTGTTTCTCCTGCTGCTTTTCTTAGCGGTGTATTTCAATAAATCCCCCTTTTCTGTTCTTCATTCTGTCCCTGGTGAATTCTTTCACCTCTGCACCTCTAGTCTACACCCTGATTTTTTCATCCAAACAGTAATCTCTAAAATGGAAAAACACTTAAAGATAAACATACTTTAAAAAAATTCTATGCTAATATTTGTTTGTATAATATATTTATGCCTTTCCCTTTAATATTGTTCAAAGTGTTTCTCATGTTCTAGAAATGTTTTAGTATTTCAATGAATAACTTGCAAAACAGATTACTGTCTTAATATATGAAATGTCATAAATGTTTTACTATTTTTCTCATAAACTTCTGTAGCTATTCATAAACTTTCTAAATATTCAAGATACTGAATAGTTGAAAAGCATACTGTAGAGTCAAACTGTCCACTGAGCTTAAAGGTAATGTGAGACAGAAAAACCTCCCCTTAATGACTCCACACTTCCCCAGGAGAGCAAAACATGCCCATCATCAAATCCCCACAAAGAACTTAGGAGTACTTCATGTGTGTTTAGTGCTAACCTAGAGCTGATGAGAGAAAATCAAGGCACAAATTCCTGCCATCTGAAAAGTGACAAACTGAACAAGGCCATTGTTCATATATTTAACAGAGAATGTTCTCTTCATACTTCTCAATTGTATATTCACAAAATATCGGTGGTCATTATTGTAATATTCAGAAGGATGTGAAATATAACTTGACCGTATGCTACACTGTTCACCTAAGTTTTTCTTGAATGTTGCTAGGCAGTATATGAAGCACAAGGGCATAAAATGCATTGTCCATCATCATGATCCCTTGTGCTGATCCCTCCCCTGATTTTGCCCTCCCTTCCTTGCTGTATGCTTCAGTTCTGTTATGGTGGTGGAAGAACCATGGAATGTATGATGATATAAGAAGTTTTCAAAGGCTGGTTTTAGGAATAGGGGAAAGAACATGTCATGTAAAAGCACATCCTGCTGCCCATTTAAATAATTCTATATTACATCCCCTGGTGACCCTGATACAAAGGTTAAATCTCATGATTCAGGTTAGATAACCTAGGTCAGAGACCTGAGAGTGAATCAGGATGAAAGTATCATATCAATGCATCAGCAACTATCCCTACTTTTGTCTTTAGCGTCCCCCATCCAAAGAGCTTAATATATGTCAACAAGGCTCATATTATTATAGTACTAACCAATACAGCTGGCTTCTCACCAGTCTTGATACAATCCAAGCAAGAATAATAAACCTTCTACTATCACTCCTAACTAGTACTCTGGCATTGAACTACTAGTGCCACTGCTTTCTCTGATCCCTTTTTGATTACCACATGTCTGGATCACAGTGCTGGACAAATGAGAGAAGGAATGTTTGTGGCTCACCTCCCAGGAACTATGTGGAATTAATGAATTAATATTTATAAAGAATCTCAAGTGTCTTTGAAAAATATTACTATTTATACATGGAAAATAATTAGTCTATTTCATCAATCAGTTATGTCTCTGGTTCTTAAACATGCAACTAAATAAATTATGAAGATATATGAGATTTAAAAATGTACAAAGAAATGATACAGTTCAATCTTTAAACAAAGAAAATTTTTCTAAAGTTATAATGAACATTCCTGTCACAGTCTTCACTTAAAGTGGCCCTCACAAAGAGATCATACAAGCTAACACTGCAAATATTTAACATCTAATAAAAGCTATTCATGTCAATATTGAACAGCATAAAAATTTTGCAAAGTAATTCCTAGGATTGTCCCAAAGTTCAGATAAATAAAATTTATTTTCCAGATATTATCCAACATTTTATCCAAATTTTTATCATTAGGTAATTAAAAAATACACCCATCTTCATAAAGGAAGCCAGTGCCCTAGAATCCACTCAATATTTTGTGTAACAGCCACAGCAGCTACTGCTCTGTGTCCATCATGCCCCCACACTGCATGCAACACATCCCTTTATCTTTTCATCTTCCTTTCCCAACCTGGCTCACTGGGTTCCCATCACACAGTTCCTTCATGTCTTTCTTTCCCATTTTCCCATTTTCACATGCTGTGTCTGCTGTATAGGTGCCCTCTCCTGGATAGCTGCATGCTCCTCTCTCGAATTGTCCAGGCTTTTGCTCAAATACCCTATCCTGAATTTTAAAAAATCCAACTTGGCCTAAAACATGTATATCCCACCTCCGAACCCTATTCATGTGAATTATCTCACCTATCTTTTTAGCATCCTTATCAGCTTCACGTATCATAACAGATGCAGAGACATGTTTACCTAAAAACTTAAAACTTCAGGGTCTTTCAAGGTACCTCACATTGCCTTTATAGATTTGACTCTTAAGAGACTCTTAAATTATGTAAAATTCACATTCTAGAGAACTTGAAGCAATCCTTGAATGCAATCTAGAGTTTATTATATTAGCATATTATATCTATCCATTTTTTATGCTCCTCTATAGGCTTCACTAGGACACAGACCTGCATCTGTTTCTTTCATTATTATGTTCCAAAATTATGGAGCAAATAAAATACATTTTTTTAAGTACCAATATGTCCCTAGATGTTTAATAATTTACACACTTGAAATACTGGTCTACTCCAAGGGTAGCTCCATTTCTGACAAAGCTCAAAGTAAAGGGCAAAAGACTCTCAACAGAGCAAGGAATTTGGCCCAGCTGCAGGTAGTATCCTGGGGTTTTCTTAGGCATTGTAACTTTGGGAGCATCTAGAAAAAAAGAACATGAACAAAAAGGACACAATTATATTAGTACTTCCTATTGCTCTATTTAAAAGCTTTCTGCTTAAATCATTCCAGTAAATTTTTTGCATTCCACTAATCTAAATCACTTCATATCATTTTAATTATTCTTTCTTTGTTCAGAGCTTATTAATGTCTGGCTACCTCTATGAACTCTCTACTAAGAGATTTTACTGAACCTGAGATTCCACTGATTTTAAGAGACTTTTTTTTTGTCTCATCAGAGCAGAAAAATATACCAAGGACGTTACAATACATCATCAATTATAAATCATATTTTAATTTCAAAAATGTAAGTTTTTGAATGGAACTCACATATAATATTATCAAATTCTTAATGTAACTGTTTTCCTAAGAGGAATGGAAAATTTGATCTTTAAAAACCCAAAAGACTTTTGTAGCATTTATCTTAGGGGCAAAACCAACAAACTTTATATATTGTATATGAGG
Source organism: Uropsilus gracilis (assembly GCA_004024945.1). Lineage (NCBI taxonomy): Eukaryota > Metazoa > Chordata > Mammalia > Eulipotyphla > Talpidae > Uropsilus > Uropsilus gracilis. The sequence continues at coordinate 37,303 of PVHY01001899.1, read as the reverse complement.
AAATATCAAGGTTGGTTTTATTCTCTTCACTCTAAAACTATTAAACAATAGCTAAAGAGTTGTTTACAAGGTTATGTATAAATGACAAGTTATTGTCCCTCCACCCAGTGGCACAATAGATACAGTCCTTCTCTAGCTTTTTCAATCCATGATTCAAAAGTGCAGTTTTGAATCTTCAATAGGAGTTGAGACATTAGTCTTGAGAACTAGCTCAAATATGCACAAACTTAAATGCTATCTGCACCTCTAAATAATCCTTAATCAGTGAGATCATCTCTGTATAATACCAAATATATATTACTAATTAATAATCAAATAATAACCAAATAATATAATAATCAAATAACCATGTAATCAAAGGCAGAGTCACCACCTGTTCCTTACAATAAACTACTGTCCACACAAGAAAGATTTTTGACAATCATGTCAGTTAAGATTTTACTCAGAAAATAAACATCTGTGCCAGGGTTTCTTTGGAGACTAGCAGTACCAGAATTTCCAGGTTAAAGCTTTTACAGTAATGTAAATAATAAAAATTTCAGATCTACAATCAGTGAGATTTTACATGAAACTTTCAATTTAGTATTTTATGGTTAAGAAAACGGGTTACTCAAGTGCAAAACTCATCAACCTTGTGACCCAGTAATTTTATAGCACATTCCTAACCAACAGGACCACATTACCCCTTTAAGATATCAAAACCATGTCAAATAAAATTATCTCTCACCAGGGATAATACTTGAGAAGGAAACACTGGATACTCTCTGGAAGAGATAATCATCCTTATCATAGCCTGTCACTTTGAGAAAGAAAGCTTCATTTGGTGGTATAAAGTCAGAAATATTCCATATGCCATAAGGTTTTCTATCTGGATAATATTTAACAGGAATAGTCTTAAGAGAATGGCCTGAAATACTCAGAAGTTCAAGACGGTCTACTCTAGCTGGGATGGAAATTCCAGACGTATTCAGCAGCACATAGGTAGGTATCCCTAAAAGAGAAAGACTGTTATAATCTACCACAAACTTGAAGTGTACTTGAAGTTATCTACCAAATAAGGAATTGCATTATAAAAACAAGTAACCAGTAGCATAAACATGACTACTACTTGTGACCCATTGTAAAATCCTTTCTTATGTATAAGATTGTTTATGTAAATCCAGAAAAATATATACAACCTAAGTAATGACTGTTTCATATTACTATAATTTAACTACTTACCTATGTCATTCTATTTTAATAATATTTATTGTACAAAAATTGGCACAGTGAATATTGTGTTATAAGATGTGATGACATGAATCTTTAAAGTTTAATATGTGTATCTTAGAAAACTTCTATAATAAAAATAAATGAATAGAAAAAGATTAGTCACAAGTGATTCAGTTTTCTTTTTAGCTGAGAAATTATAAATCTTCATGCATGCATAAAATAAGAGAAAAAACAAGTTTAAAAATCAGCACTTTCATCTGTAAACATACAATGATACAGGGTATCTTCAATTTTTTAGGTATAAGCATATACACTATTCACATTTTCACCTTGAAAACAGCAATCTGTAGATATTAATAACAAAAAGTCTCAAGGTAGCTTTTCAAAGTTCAGTAAGCTTAGGAATTAACTGAGGTGCAAGAGCACTGGACCCTCCCTTTTGTGGCTTCAATTCAGGAGAGAGAACTGTGTGGGGTCCAGGAATCTTCATTTTTAACAAGTTCCAGGAGTCATTCCAGTATCAATGGAATAAACTTTGAGAAATAGTAACAAGGCCAAGAGTACATTTCAAGTACAGATACTATAATTCACATAGTATCTGTACTTGAAATATATAATACTTGAATATATAATATATATTATATAATTACATTATATAATATAATGATTATATATGATATATGTGATATATAATATATAATACATATAATATATAATATAATAACTATATTATATAATATATAATATACTACAAAATTATTTATAGTGGTAGCCTTAGAAATACTTTGCACTTGGTTCCCACTATGCCATTTTGTTGTATACACATACAAACCATACAAACCTTGTACTGGTCTGCTAACTGTTTTTTTGAATTCCAAGGTGGGCTTTCGAGAAAAACCAGCTCGAAAATCAATAGTACTCAGGCCAGTGATGCGAACGGAGTGCCTTCCACTGCTAGAAGTCTGAAAAACATTAATGAAGTCTGTCAGCATTTATGCAGAATACCTGTCACACTGAACACCAAGCAGGATGTGAAATTGCAATGTTTAATTAGAACTGATCACCAGTCACTGAGAATCTGACCCAGGTGTTCTGAACTGGACTATAATCCTGTATCTGAAATGTAAGTTTTACAATATATACTTAGGGAACTGTTCTAAAGTACAACTTAGTAATGCATTACCTAACCAATGACCAATGAAAAGTATTAGTGGTTGTGAGTCACTAATGAATGAACTTGAAGAAAATCTACAAAAACTACATGAGGTCATCGATCTTTGTTGTTTTTTGTTTGTTTTTTGAAGTAACACTGCATAACATTATAGACAATTTGGGTGTATATCATTAAAAGTCAACAAATTCAGGAAAATTGTCTGTGGAATTGAGAATACAAGAGAGGGAGATGGGAGAGAAAAGTGACATATATCTGAATAAATGTGAACCTATACCACTAACTCATATAGAGTGATACAAAGCAATATTATCTCAAAAATATAAAAAATAACAGAATTTAAGAAAAATCAACATATCTATTTATCATCTATCTTCTATATTAATTCCACCAATAAATGAAATTCCATTCTTCACCATTAATTGACCACTGTCCATCAACTTACTATCACCATTCCCCTCTGGTAACCACTCTTTGGTCTTATTAGTTAACATTTATTTTTGTTTTATTTAGTTCATTTGTTTGTGAATTTTTATCTGCTCACTGAGATTCACATGGTCGATACTCAACAAGTATTGATGAAATGAATAAATAATTAATTCCCTAAACACCATCCATCTAGAAAAAATATTTACTTTTTGTGCCTATGTGAAAATAAAACAAAGGATAAGCACAAGAGTTGACCATTACCCAGCTTCAGTTGACCTCAAATCTCAGCTCTATCAAGGTACTTGGTACTGAGACACAAATGTGAGTAAAGTATGGTTCACACCCTCTAAAACTCATGGTCAGGTGGGAGACAGGAGGAAGTAAAAAAGTTTGGTATGATACAGTAAAAGTTTAATAGAAACACACTAGAAAGATATAAATTAACACAAAAAAGAGTATGTTAGCCTATAGTTCAGCTACAACTTCCAACAGGGGATCATGGCTCAACTAAATATTGAATGATAGTTAAGCAATGAAGTCACATGTGCATAAACAATAAATAATTTGAATTAGGATATATAATATAATGATGCCAATATTTATTGAATACTTTTTCTGTGCCCACATGCTTTAAATGCCTTGGTTTATTTAATCCCCATTACAATGCTATAAAGTCAATATTGTCATTAGCATCACTGATGACAATCACAAATAAAGAAATTGAGGCATTGAATCTGTAAATAGTATGCTCAATTTTGCTAGGTTTACCACCTACAGAGGTCAGGTTTGAATCAAAATATTGGCCCTGAGCTCTTCAACAAAGTGCCACATTGTCTCCCAATGGCAAAGTAAGTTATTATGTGCTTCAGTATTCTGAGGATTATCTACATTCACACCTATACAAAAATCAATTATGTTGTTTGTGTAAAATTGCAGACACATGCAGTCTAGATTCACAGAATCACAATTTTTGTCAGCAAACTTTAGAAATCTACATTTCAGACAACTAAGGATTCTGAACAACATTGTAACATCATTTTTTTCAATGCCCACCAAATATCAAGCACAAAATAAAATAATTACATGATAGTACCACTTAAGCAGAAGATAAAAGTCAGAGGAAAACATTCATATGGTGACATCAGGGCACCTAAGATCTCAGTCTTAACACTGAGAGGTTATTTAGATATCCTAACAGTGACAGCTTGCAACAGATACATATGCTATCTATCTATCTATCTATCTATCTATCTATCTATCTATCTATCTATCTATCTATCGATCTATCATCTATCTGTCTGTCGACCTATCTATCTATCCAAATAGACATAGATACATGCATAGATATATAATTAAAGACACAAAGAAAATGGAGAGAACTTTTTTAATTTTATAAAATAATTTACTCTTTAAATTGTAATAACAGGATTCACTCTATTGGGTATTACTATCCTCATTTTACAGATCAGAGAGGTTAAGCATCTTGCTCAAAGTCACAGACACACAGGTGGCAGAGTGGGGGGTGTGTATTTAGGTGGGCTCCGACCTCTATAGCTACCATGCACTTCTCAGGAGTCTCTTCAAGTAGTCAGTTACACTGCCTTAAGAGTAAGGTTAAAACAAAAGAACAAGAAAAAGTTCAAAGTAATAAACTGACATCAAAACTAAAGCATACAGTAAGGGAAGGGTGGGGCGGAGGGCAAAATCAAGGGAGGAATGAGCACAAGTAACCAGGATTATATTTCATGGGGTAATATGGTGGTGGGAGATTTTTACATCAGTAATGATGTAAAAATATATACCTGTAAACAATACAAAGTAAATATATATATATAATAAATAAAATAAAAATAATATATATTTATATACTATATATTTATATATTAAAAATGACATAAGTAAAATAAGTGGTAAATATATGTATAAATTATATAAAAAATATATAGTATTCCCAAACTATGTCCATGGGAACATTCCATTTGACTTCACCACTTTATAAATATCTGAGAAAGTAAATAAATTATCACTAAAAAAAATAAACGAGCTGAACTGCTCTACATAACAGGAGAGTTGAAACTCTGAGGCTGCTAGTGGAGGAAAGCAGAGACATAATGGGGAGGGGAAAGGATGGAGGCGAGGAAAAAGTAGAGCTCAGATACTTCCAGATATCTCTAAATCTACAGAAACCAAATATGCTCACAAGTGGATTTACTGAGAAGTTTTTGGAGCGGTTGGACTCTGTCTATCAAAGTACAAAAGACTAGAATCAGTGCACAAATAGTAAGGATATAAGTAAATCATAAGACAATAAGCTTTCAGAAAACTCCAGAACTGCTGGAAGAAGGCTCTGGGTTCCCAAATGGTGTAGACCTGATCAGATTGCAGAACTAATTGATATGAAGACTTTGGTAAAGAAATTAAAATTAAGCAATTTCTGTAAAAAGTCAAGCAGGTCAACATGTTTGTCTCCCCTTCATTCCCTTACAAATAATTTTAGCAATCTTGGATCAATTTTTCCTATACATTCAGTAAAATTGTGACAATCTAGATTACTAATTTACTGAGTTTTTTGTTTTTTTTTTGAGACTAGGTCTTGCAATTTTTGCCTGTGGAACCGCAGGCTCTTGTTGCCCATGGTACCACAGACTCAAGCAATCCCCAGCCTCAGCTTCCCAGGTAGCTGGGATGACAGGCGCACGCCACCACGCCCAGCTATTTTTTGGGACTAGGTCTCACTACAGGCCCCAGGCGGGACTGAACTGCAATCTCTAGCCCCGGCCGCTTCATAGGCTGAAGCTTACAAGCACAAGCCACCGTGCCCAGTCAACTGTTATTTTTTTCTATCTTGTCTTTGTATCATGTTGATTCAACCTATAGGTTATATTAAAATCAAAATTTGGCTCCAAGAATGATATTCTCCACCACACAATAGTTTAAAGCACATTGGCCTTGCAGAGGCTTCCTAGCCTCATGACTCTGCTATTAAAAGGAGGGAAATGAAGGAACAACGTAATGGCTCCAAGCATAAGAGGAAATTTTCTAGACAGTAGACACTGGACAGAGTTTGCATGGGTTAGAAATTCTGAGAGTTGCATTTCAAAGTCTATTTATTTACACAAGTTTTAAAGCTCACAATAAGCTACATAACTACTATGAGTTAGAATGTAATGTTGACGAAGCAGTGGAAAGGTTTGATTGAGGAAAACACAGGTTGCTACCATGTGAAGAATGGAGACAAAGATGAAGTCATATCAAATACCTACTGGCATTCTAAATTATAAAGAGGCAGTCTTGATCCACAATGAGATCACAATGCAGTGAGAGATCACAATGCAGTGAGAGAAAAGCTGGAATATAGTGAATTGGAGTTTCTAGGTTTTTGAATTTCCTCAAGTAGTGAAGGAGCAGGAGAGACAGAAGTACTATGGAAGAGCACCATGGAGAGCTCCAGGGAAACTTAGTTACTCCTGGTCCTTTTTGGACTAACTCTATTGCAGAAGGATATACTCAGTTCAGTATGAAGTTCAGGATGAAGGTCAGTAAATATTTCTCTGTGTCAAAAGTCACTTAAAGGCCGGGCACGGTGGCTCGTGCTTGTAAGCTAGGGGGCTAGGGCTATGAAGCGGCCAGGGCTAGGGATCGCGGTTCGAGTCCCGCCTGGGGCCCGTAGCGAGACCTAGTTCCAAAAAAAAAAAAAAAAAAAAAAAAAAAAATAGCTGGGCGTGGTGGTGCGCGCCTGTAGTCCCAGCAACCTGGGAAGCTGAGGCTGGGGATTGCTTGAGTCTGTAGTACTCTGGGCAACAAGAGCCTGAGGTTCCATGGGCAAAAAAAAAACCAAAAAAGTCACTTAAAGCAATAACTATGTATGTAATATCCATCTCCTACAAAATAGCACTCAACATGTACTTAATATCTGTAGGCATAATAAATTCATTCAAATCCTAATGTTGGTGCTGTTCCTTAGGTTCCTTTAGGATAGGTTAAAACCAGATTCATCAATTATTCATTGACTTTTTCCTGGAGGATTTTGGTAGGGCTGTTTATGATCTCATGAAATTCCATTGCATCTGAAAATTATTTTATAGCACCATAAAGACACGAGGTTCAAAGTAAAAATTACTTGCCCAGGTTTTGACAAGTCCGATAGCAATTATCCCAAGTTCAATATTCTTTATATAGTATCTAATCTTATATATACATATCATTTCTCTTAGCTAATCTGGACCCTATGGCATAGTAGACAGTACTGTACTCGAGCAATTCATTTGCCATTCTATATATGCTTTCATTCAGGAGTGAAGTTAGTGGAGTGTTGACAAACCTCTTTCTGAAAAGAAAAAACAAAAGGCCCTAATTTTTGGCATTTGCCAATTCTCATGGTATAAGCACTAACACAAGGACTAATTTTAAGCTCCCAACATGGTACCACTGAACACAGAACTGGAAAAGAAAATGCATATTCCACAAGTTGTTTTTTTGTTTTGTTCTTGTTTTGTTTTTTAAGCTAGCACTACTACACAATTAGGTAATGAATATTTCTGATGAATAATTTCCAAATGGTGTCCGGTGTGTCTATTACTCACAGATGTCTGTTTCATTCCAGAAGTGACACAAACACCTTTATTTTTATTCAGCACAATTTCCAGTATTCTCCCCACTAAATTAACTGGAGAGGCCACATGTCCTATAGTATGGCAAAGCCTCCATCACCTTGGGTTCCTGAGTGCCTGTGTAAGGAACATCCTGCCACCCTCATCAGACTTGTAACATTAGTGAGCAATAAAAGTCAGAATTTCACATAGAACTAAAAATGAAGCCAGACCTGATAAAATTGAATTAAAATGTGATTGACAGAGTTGATTTTCCTTGAGTAAATTTTTCATAAAATAATAAACCCAAAACAAAAGATAAAATTTGTGCATCTGCATTAAAAATATATGTATACTTTACTGTTTGCAAATTTTCAAAAGACTACTTCATTTAACTAGTTTTATCATTCATCAATCAAAAATTCTCTAAGCACTTTACCAGCATCTAATTTAAGCACAACAATGCTAAATAGGTATTATTTTTTTCTAATTGTTTGGAAACATGAGGCAGTAATGTCATTTCTTCAAAGACAGAAAATTATCAGTAGTGAATCCTAAATTCAAATACATGCCCAGTTCTTTTCCAAGTTATTTGCTCTTAAATGATACCACTCTTTACAAATTAAAGAACATGATAGTTTCAATCAAACACAACTTGGAAACACAATGAGAACTAGGCATTACACCAGACACAAAGATACAATAATACTTATCTTTTTCAGGTACTCTATGCTTAGAGAAAAATAAGGAAAGAAATGAACTCAAAGTATAGAATTAATTTAAATATATCTACATACTTACCATATATATATATACACAAACACATAAAGAGTAAATAATCTTTTCTTTTAAAAAAAAATCCCATTTGGTTGACAATCCGATATTGGCAGACCGAAATAACTGGGAAATTCTCCAAGAAAATTTACTATATATAAAGCATTTCATTTGCTTAAAACTTGCATGAATACTAAACACCTAATCTATTTAAATAACACACCTGGTATAGTGCGCAGGTTTATTCAACAGTCATCAGGTTAAGAATAATTGGAATCAAGCATAATAATCTTCTGGTGTGGGCCTTTGTAAACTAAAGACATATAATTATGACTCCCACCCAAACAAGCTTATCCTACTTGAGTATGATCTATAAAATATCCTTATCCTGTAGAAAACCTAGTAGGTCTGGCAACCAACATAACTATCTAAAAGCAAAATAATTCTAAAGTCTTAGATTTTCAGTATACTCATGTAGCTGGGTACACTCTCTTCTTTACTTGGGAATTTATAAAAGGACCATTTATCCACATTTACTTCATGGAAAAACACCCCTAAGAATGTGTTAAAATACATAATCACACTGATTATCCCAGACTAACAGAAAGAATTTATACCACCTAGACCCAATGGATGCTCACAATTATTTAATGTCTGCAGAGGATTTCTCTTAAATAGCAAAGACAAAACTTAGACTGGGAATTTCTGTGGCTCTGTTGAAGTACCCCTAGAATTATGTAGCCAAATGAATGAAAAATTTATTATTGAATTGTAGAAATAGTGTTCAAGTAGCTTTCCTACACATGGAAATTTAGGGGAATAAAATAACCATCTCTTATTTTTAATAAAACATATTAAGTACTTCATTTTTGTAAAATTGTATTTCTTGAGTCAATATTGGTTTACAACACTGTATATGGCTTAAGGATATATTTCATACCTCTTCAGATGATTTTACCTGCATAAGAAGCAACCTAAAACATCTGAGTCGTTTATATAAACAACACATGAATGGACCCATTTTCTATGTTTAAGTGGAAATGTGCTAATAAATTACAGAAATGTAACTACCAAGATTTCACTGGGCATACACACACACACACACACACACACACACACACACACACACAAAAGAAATCCCCATGTTCAGAATAAATCACAGTGTTCTGCACCAGTACATCAAGTAGGTCAACCAAACCACTCTGCAGTCTGATCTCTGGAAATCATTAGACTAAATGTATTTCATTTTTATTCATTTATATTTATATATTCATTATTTATATAGTTCTTTCAGACATTGTAACAAATATTAGTGACAAGATCTCTAGTATAACAGAAAAAGAAAATTTACACTGTTATAACTATAAGAGGGAAGTAAACCAAAGGGGAATTGCAGGAAAATTGCAATGGGAAGTCACACTGAGGGAAAGACTATTTTATATAGTCAGGAAGGCTTGAAGAAATGAACTTTGTTTAGAGTATATTCACAGACGAATGTATAAAGTAAGAAAGGAAGGAACTACAAGGAGGAAGTAACAGCTTAAGAGTGAGCATGGAACAAGGGTTGGGGAGGGAGGCAGGGTGTGAGATAAGAAGATGTCTTATCTGACTAGAGAATTAAGGTAAGCAATGGGAGATAACCAGGAAAACTGGTTTAAGTTCATCACCTAATGGTGGTCACTTAATAACTAAGGTGAAATAAAAGACTGCTCTTCATACTTTTGATAAACTGTTATGTGAAACATTCAAAAAGCCATTATTAATTCTGCTGATAGGGTAGACATTTTCCAGATAGCAGAGTGTGCAGAAGATAGCACCAGGGATAAGCTATCTAATCTCGGACATTTCTCCTCTTGAGAATGCACATATGTAAAATACCACATTTCATTAGCCATCCAAAAAAGAGAGCCAAATTCAGGAAGAATATTTATTTATGTCAATGGCTCAATTAAAAGAAAAAAAATTTTTTGCATCAACCTGATACATTATTTTGGTATTTCATAAACAAAAAATAGAAGCTTTTTTTTTTTTTTTTTTTTTTTTTTTTGAGATTAGGTCTTGCTATTTGCCCATGGAACTGCAGGCTCACGTTGCCCAGGGTACCACGGACTCACACAATTCCCAGCTTCAGCTTCCCAGGTAGCTGGGATTACAGGTGCGCGTCACCATGCCCAACTATTTTTTGGGACTAGGTCTCGCTGTGTTGCCCTGAGTGGCACTCGAACCATGATCCCTAGCCCCAGCCGCTTCATAAGCTGAAGCTACAGGCACAAGCCACCATTCCCCAGCTAAAAGCTTATTTTTAAAGTTTCTTTGCAACATTATTCTTTTGTTTAGTTACCACTAACTGTAGTCTAGAATTAGTGTAACAGTAGAACCAAAGGCTTTTTGGACGATGTAAATTAAGATAATATAATAAAAGGTACTGTGTATTTTTATTGTTTTATTAATTATAAGAGACTGAGCCTAGAGACTTGTTCGTACAGAGTTTCCATCACCTCATCATTTTATCATCTCTTTCCTCACTAAGTAATCCCCAGTGCATCTCTGTTTAATTATCAATTAAAATGTGCTTAGTCCCCATGAAATATGAGGGGCCATGGCCAAGAGTAGACACTAGATAAATGTTTACTGAATAGATGATTAAATTGGTGTGATAGGCACAAGGTAAAACAACAGACCTGCAATGACCGTTTCCTAGGCAAGAATTTTACTGTAGGAAATACCACTGGGAGTAGACCAAATCATCTGTAAAATGAATTCATATACTTTACAAAAAATAGTAAGATCCAAAAAAATGGCATCAAAAACATCTTGGTATAGTTTTTATTTTCCATACAAGGGCCTAGAGTTCTAAAAGTAAAGAACTGTTATTCAAACATTGGAATGGAGTTAACAATGGAAACTTTCACTCTAAATTAGGAAAGTACTACAGGTTTTTTTTGTTTGTTTTTAAAAACGAAACCTGATATGCATGAATGGAACCTTGAATTTCTATGGCATAACACCCCATGCATTTTCACAAAAGTGCTATAAATTAAGTCTAAGATTACTGATTCTGTATTTACTGTAACAAGGAAAGAGTAGAAAATACAAAGAGCATCTTCATTTGAAGTGGTCCAGGTGTATTCTAGTTTTGTTCATCTGAGAGGTACGGGATGCTTACAGAAGGGGAAAAGCAGTACAGGAAAGTATGGTTAAGTCTGCTCCCACTATGGATAACTAAAGCTTTTTTCCTTTCAAGGACTGAAAGCTGTTCCTGAGAGTTGTAGTTCTCCTGGAAAAAAAGTCTTCTCCTGTTTTGGGTAGAAAAAAATCTCTCAGACACAGACACAGATACCAGAGATGGAAGCAGGCCAGAATACACTTAAGTCTGAGAAATGTCACTCAACATCACTCCATATATTTTACAGCAGAGCTAATGCTCATGTGTATATTATTTCACCTGAATTTCAGCGTATGTGCTTTCTACTATATTGCCAAAATGCAGCACTTTCTTACAGTGAATACACACTATTGAGTGTCATTCGAAGATATAAACACCATTCTGTGTTAAAGAAAACAATGAATATAGAGTCAGCAAATCATAATAGTCTACAGTACGAACATGAATGCTTACTTTTTCATTGAAATTGTGCCATGAATTGCATTTGCATCAACTGTACAAAGCAAGAGCAGATTGCCCTTCTACATTACAGAAGAGGAAAGCAATACACAGAGAAGCTATGGACCCACGTCTAAAGAGTAGTGGTGTTGCTATTCAAATTCAGTTCTTCCACAGCAGACCCCTAACCATTGATCTCTATTGATTCAACCTCTGATGTTTTGGAGGCAGAAGGTAGGTAACACAATCAATGTACAATTTGACAATATGAAAACTATCTGAGAATTTTGAATATTTCACATAACATGATGTCTTTCATAGTCATCAAAACATCCCACTGCCAAATTCAAGTGATAAAGACACCACCTATGAATGCACTATGTATATTGCTTTTTTAGTAAACACACTCTCCATATGTGAAACATAAAAAAGGGTCCACCACAACCAAATCAATACTAAACTCTTAATATCTGTCAGCAAAACTGAGATAACCAGAAGGGAGGGAAGGGTAGTGGGTTTAGAGTATAGGTGTAAGGGTCCTAGTGAGTGTGGCGGAGGGTTGTTAACGCGCTGTAGATGGGTAGGGTGTGAAAATACACATTTCTAGAGGTTTGAGGCCATGAACATCATAGCAGACATAAAGATGTAAATCTACTTGACCTCAATAAACATAATTTGGAGGAATAAAAAGGAACTCTGCAGGACAGCAAGGGGAGATAAACTATTGTATAATCTTTACAAAACAAGCCAACCTCAAAATAAAATAACAGACTGCAAAATAACAGTACCTTCACTGTCCACATTCCAGCCTCTGGCTCCTTAATGTTCACCACCTTGGCTGAGTTATGGATATTTAATAGTTCGTTCAGGCCAAATCCCCTTTTTATCAGCTTTCCTGAGAGACATAAAGGAAACACGTACAATCTGTCTTTATGCTATTTATATTAGCTGTATACATGTCTACTACAAACTGCTTGATGAACATTACTTCCTGTATCTCAAAACATTTGATTTATCTCTAATGTATACTTCATTTTAGGGTATCTGGCATTGGAAATGAAGTAACAGATTCCCATTTGCTATGCTTATTGGATCCTAAGATGAGAATAAACTTTGCAGACTATAATCATATTTATGAAGCCAGTCTAGGAGTCAATTTTAGGGTTACTAAAAAGTTATATGTAGTCACTAGAGGCATTTCAGTTGAATAAATAGCAAAAAGATCTACAGAATGTTGTTTGGAGAATGCAAGATATCGCTAACAGAAGAGCCCTGAGATTCTCTGCACAGAGCAGAGAACAAAACCTTAACTAACTTTCCATGAAGCACAGGAGGTTTGGTTGAGGGATAATTTAAAATAGCGTAAAACAAGTTCTACTAGCCTGAAAGCATCCAGTAGCTAGAAGGAAAGCAAACATGGAGTTAAACCACAGTTTAGTTATTCAAGTTAACAATCAACTCCCCTTTGCAATTATCTATTCAAATCAACTATAAGAATACTATGTTTGCATCAAAAATTTTATAGTCATTGTACTGACATTTTAAACATAAAAGTCAAGGTTAATGACTTATCAAGAAGTAGAAACATAATGTTGTGGGATCATGGGATCAGATATTTTTTAGTGTCCAATATGTGGAAAATATATACTTCCTGAGTAAGAAAGAGATAATAGAAAAGAATGCTATCTCAAAAGGCAATCCATGTACAAGCTCACACTTACAGAAGTCTTAAATATCAGGTTTGTTTCTTTTGTAAATTTTAATCCAAATGCTAGTACAGATGTGGTCTTTGAGGACAACTTCATATGCTGTTTTCTTTTAGGTGATTAAAGATAGACATAGAATTTATTTGTTTTATTTGTTTTACATTGTTGTCTCTATAGTTCTCCTGCCATCATACTACCCAAAGACTCAAGTAAAGTGAAGAACCTAGTTGCTCCCTCCCCATTTATAAATATTTGTAAATGAATAGCAAAAAAAAAAAAACCTAAAAAACAAAAATTTAATTTCATATTGAGTCAACAATACTTATGATTATGTATGAATTTATTCATAAAGTAGATGCAAAAAATTTCCTTTTGATATATTTTATATTGATCATGTGATGTTTTGTATATCTCACCTAAAGGATTGCGAATTTCAATCAATGGAGAAGGGCCACTCAGAGACACAGTAACCTCCTTTAGACTGGGATCAAAAGGAATTTTCCAAATGTTGACAGCCTGTTCCAAATGGTCCGTGGATAAGAGATGAACTTTGGAGGCTTGCACTGCTTCTTCTACCCATTTTAATACCTATAAAGAAAAAGAGTCAGAGATCTCAGAGATCACATTTACAGTCCTATCCCACTATGAGTTACAGCTAATCATATGATTCAAGGGCTTCCTTAATGATGCAAGGTTTATTTCCTTCAGAAGACAAACTGAACCCTTTGCCTATGGAATAAAATGATGGGTCAACCCATGCTCATATTTCAAGCTCATATTTCATTTTCTAACTTAAGATAATGTATTCAACATGAGATTTTAGTGTCCGAAAACCAGTTAAGTCAAACATGCTAGGTCTTACAGTTTCCTAAGTTTCAGAAAAAAGAACCTAACAGAAACATGGTACACGCTATATTGTGCAATCCATTTTCCTTCTATTGTTTCTTTCTAGTTTTCTTCTGAGATGCAATTTATCAAAGATACCTACATAGCAAATCACCAACTCCAATTTTAATATATTTGGTTTATTAATTCTTGTAATATAATATACTGTAATCATATGTATAGTATATTATAATACATATATTGCTGTAAAATAACTCAATGCTAGCAAAATGTGCATTTTTTTATGATAAAACAAATAAGTACCAAAAATAATGGGAAAAGTAATAACTCTATGCTGAAAAACATAGAAAAATATTTCAGGTTAGTATCAATTAGTGTATTCTTGAAAACTAGTCTTTAGTAAATATTAAGAAATTGGGTTATAAATGGAAATTAATGCCTATCTATGAGGAAGTAAATCTTCCAGTTCACAAAAGTATATTGTAACAGCAAAAACACTTCTTCAGAGCATAAAGAATACATTTCCAGACAGGTATTGCTAACTTGAACTTACAATTAATTCTAAATCATGATTATCTTTAATCCTCATAATATCTTTCTCTGGTTCATATATCCTTCAAGACTGTATATCCTATTGTGAACAACTTCCTCTGTAATAACACATAAAAACTAAACAGAGCTATATATGTCACTGTAGCCATGTTATTCAAAATAAAAACATTTTCTCTAATTTCAACAGTGAGTTGTAAACCATTAATTAAGCAATAAATACTGTGCAATAACTTCTTTATCTATAAAAAGCATCCCTATTTTAGTCCTCAAGGATGAGACAAGTGGCTGACATATTATCGAGTAATTAGCAATGTTAGGTCATTATGTTCATTCATAAAAGAAATGCTTCCTGTAAAGGTATTCTTCCAAATAGTGAAAGGCACTGATGAGCCTCTTTTCATTCAATATTTGGAATATACTAAAGTTTTTGTAGTTATCTTATTATAGATTACTTATTTTTAAAAATCTTCCTGCCTTTCCTCCAGGGTTAACATCCAGATCTCCTTTATCTTTGTGAACTGAAAACCAAGTGGCATGTTCCATGTAAATCAAAGGTGGAATATAAACTGATTACCAGTGAAATTGGTCTAAAAGAATATTATGGACTTCAAGAAACAGGGACCCCTTCTGAAATTAATGTATGTTAAGTGCTGCCACAATACTTATCTCATAGTCGTTGCTTATGCGACTTCTTCCCTCTCTAGGTTTCCTTTTCTTTCCTAAATGACTATTTCAACAATCTTGTCATCAAGTGTGATGACAAAGAAAATTTTATCCATGAAAGTTAGGTAAGTTTCCTACAAATGCAGAAGAGGAAGTTACACCAGTTAGAAGACTTAAGAAAATGTATGGAGACAGAAGTCCTGCTGACTTGTAGGGAACACAAGCAAATCCAACAGCTACAGTGAAGTGTGTTCACAAAATGGGCACATAAAAAATGAGTTTGGAAGTTTATGTCCAAATGTTTTATGATTATGATATTTTGATTTTGTTGTAAAGGCCTCACTTTTAGTGGACTAGTAATACACTGAATGTGGTAGTTTTTGAAGAAAAACCTATCATGGGCAGTATCTTGGATGATTTGGGCAGAAAACCAACTCTGTGGCCAGAGTAGGAGGGGTGGGTTAAAAAAAGAGAGAGAGAGAAAAGAAGAAAGAATATCAAATCTTCCTCTAAAAAGGATGACAAAATAAGTTAAAAAGGAAGACAAATAAGTTAAACACAAGAATTATATCTCAAATGACATAATTTCTAAAATCTTAATGTTTAAAGTACCTGGAATTTCACAGAAATAAAACATGTATCACTAAATTTGTCTAAATGTCATTTTTAAAAATTATTTGAGAGATCCATTATGTTTGAAGAGAACACAAATCAAATCTATCCATATGGTTACAGAAATCAGACTGGTTGTAAACATGTTAACCATAAATAGAACATATTTTATTAATCTAAACGAAGACATTTCTCTGTCTTAAGCATTTAACATGGTTGTCTAAATCAAGGAACCACAAAAGGCTTACTACCTGAGAAATCATTGCATAAATTTGATATATTGAATAACTTTAAATATAATGTCTCACATAGAGACAAAAGAGGATAAAGACAAAAAAGTAAATAAATGGATAGAACCTTTGCATTAAGGCAAGAGACACAGTATGATCACAAATTGTTCTCAATTGAAAAGGAAAATAAGTTAAACACAAGAATTATATCCCAAGTTTAACAATGAATTGCCATAGTATTAATATGGAAATGACATCAATATTTTTATGCAACCTTCTTTAAAGCTTCTTTAAATATAGTACCTGTATAACTCCTCGAAATATCGTTCCTTCAAACCAGTACTACTGAAAATCTAATCTGTTACCTATTCATTACACATGGAAACCACTAAAACAGATATTCTTATAAAGTGAAATTTCTTATGAAACTGAAAGATGTTTTAATTTATTTGCACCTTCAAAAAACAAGTGTTTAAATGTCATAGAATATAAGCAGGCTTTGATTTATTCTCAATACCACTTTCAATCCATCAACATTTCTGCGGCTTCTACAAAGGGATTACCATGTATCATAATATTACTTTTTGGTAAAGACAAAGTACAGACTTCTTGTCAAAAGCCTCAAATCACCTTTGTTTATCCACTTACAAGAAAAAGTAACATTAAAAACAGATGCAACCCATTTTTTTAGAAAAATATAGTTACTACCAAGGTATTAACAAAAGTAGATGTCTTACTGATAAGAAATTTACAGTATTCACCATAAGTGAGGTGAATTGTCCTGAACTGTCCCTTGTAAGGAAAAACTTTTCTAATTTTCTAACTATTACAAATATTCTCAAGAGTTTGGAAATGATCTATTAAAATTATACGAGATAGAACTTTAAAAAATATGTGTTTGGATTGGTGCATTTGTACTGACATAAAAACTGTCCCACCAAGGAACAGTTACATGGACATTAAAAGTTTTAATATAGAAATTTTCTCTAACAGTTCTCTAATTGTAGCAGTTTATATTCCAAAAGGTCATTGAGACCAGGAAGTTAATATTGGGGGGGGGGAATCCTGTACCATTTAAACATATAACCAGACTGATTCTGGCTCTAAGCTGCCTACGCTGTTAAGATCCTCTCTTCAAGTTTCAAGATTTCCTATCCCATAAAACAATCAATCAATACTCAACAGTGATTGCCTATGAATATTCCACTATGAAGTGAGATATTATCTCTAAACACAAAACTAGAATACATTGCTACATATTATGAAATACAATAGTATTAAGCAGGAATGAAAGTGAGGTCAATTTTTGCATATATCAAGAACTGAACTTAAAGAACAGCTTTGTCTGCCAGTATTTTTTTAATGTAATGACTACACCCAAGTGAATTTTCCCACAGTACATAGGGGCTGGAGTTGATGGAAAAAGGAAATAAGGAAATAGAGTAAGCATTAAACACAATTTGTAATTAGCACATATTAGTGTTCTTCATGTTGGTCCTCTGTCTTCCCTGCTAAACCTTAAGTCCCATGGATGTAAGAACCACAGCTCATTTGCTCAGCATTACACTCTGAGTCCAATATAGTGTGTGGGATAAAGTAGATTCCTTATAAATACATGAAAAAGGTGAAAGCTCGGAAGGATAGGTGGAAAAGAGAGAGAAAGGAGGAAAAAACTGTGTCAGATCTTTAATCTCAGACTTAAGAATGTATGAAAAGGTAATACCGGCCTTGTGTACATTGTAATAAGCACTGAGTTTTTAACATCAAAGCTAAATAGTTCGCAAACCTGCATATGTGGTCTTACATGTGAGCATCAGGCTCTATTAAGTTTTGTTTCTTTTTTTGGCTAGTTAGACTGGACCTTAAAAATTCAAGAGACAAAGCTCTAAAAGTAAGTAAGGGTTTGAAAAATTTGCAGTATGTGTGCTTTTCTGTAGCACTAGATACAGATTTTTTTCAAGCTCAGTACTGGTAGAAATTGCTTAGGGAATGGATGCAAATAGATGAAAGGATTGGGCAGGCAAAGTGAAGGAGAGTGCAAGGACGGTGAAGAGCTAGCTTAAACCAAAAATCCAATGCAGGGTCTCTTTAAGAGCATTCCAAACATAGTAATTTGAGTAGCTATATATTTTTACCATGTAGCCCAGCAAAGTGCCAAGAATTAAATGATATTAAACTTTAATATCTTTAAAACTACACTGTATTTCATGTGAGAAAGATGTTACATTTCCAAGAACCATTCTGTAGTAAACCCCACATGGTAAGAAGGACTGACTTGAGTCTCCCCCACTCTCCCCTCTGAATGTACTTCATTTCTACCCTGCAATATAGCTTAGAACCCATGACTGAAAATTCTCTTGCAAGTCAGAATTATTATTCCCTGAATAAAGAGGATAAGAAGGATAAAAAGGCAGAAATATAGTCCCTGCCTTGTAAAGTACGACAATCTAGTTGAAAATATGAAACAAACACTGAAAAACAAATTAACATAGCGGGTTTCATCAAGTGCAAGCAAGCAAGGTCAGTATAGAAATGCTCAACTTAGAGTCCTAAACTATGAAGCACTTTTCTACTCTTAATGGTCCCCAGTTAAATCCAGGATAAAGCCAAGTGACAAGTATACTAAAACCTTAAAAACACTTTAAGTTTAAAACTTTTGCATCCGTGTTCATTAGGGAGATTGGTCTATAGTTCTCTTTCTTGGTGCTGTCTTTATTTGTTTTTGGTATGAGTGTGATATTTGCTTCATAGAATGTGTTTATCAGTTTTCCTTCTTCCTCAATTTTTGGGAAAAGTTCCAGCAATATAGTTCTTATTTCATCTTTGAATGCCTGGAAGAATTCATTTGTGAAGCTGTCCAGTCCTGGGCTCTTGTTTTTAAGGAGAGTTTTGATGCCTGCTTCAATTTCACTGCTTGTGATTGGTTTGTTTCAATTCTCTATTTCTTCTTTGTTCAATTTTGGGAAGCTGCATCTTTCTAGAAACCTGTCCATATCATACAGATTGTTGTACTTGTTGCATATAATCTCTGATTATCCTTTGGATTTCTACTGTGTCTGTTGTAACTGTGTCTACTGTGTCTGTTGTAATTTCTCTTTCATTTGTGATCCTGTTTATTTGGGTGTTCTCTCTTCTTTGAGAGCTTTGCAAGGGGTTTATCAATTTTATTTATTTTTTCAAAGAACCTGCTTTTGGTTTTGTTTATCTTTTGGATCCTCTTTTTGATTTCTAGATTATTTATTTCTGCTTTTATTTTTTTATTTCCTGTCTTCTGATGGGTTTTGGATATTTTTGTTGCTCCTTTTCTAATTCTTTGAGTTGGGAGATTAGATAATTTCTTTGATTAATTTCCTGATTTTTGATATGAGCCTGTATTGCTATGAATCTTCCTCTTAAAACTGCTTTTGCAGAGTCCCACACATTTTGGAATGCTGTTTCTTCTTTATTGTTTCAAAGTAGGTTTTATTTCTTCTTTAATTTCCTCAATTACCCAATTTCATTTAGTAGCATGTTGTTCAATCTCCATGTATTTGGAACTCTTCTTGCTTTCTTTTCATTGCTGATTTCAATAAAATCAGGGCAAACTGAATCCAATGATGCATAAAAAGCATTATCCACCATAACCAAGTGGGATTTATCCCAGGGGCACAGGGATGGTTTAACATCCAGAAATCAATCAACATAATTGACCACATCAACAAGGAGAAAACCAAAAATCATATAATCATATCAATAGATCAGAGAAAGCATTTGATAAAGTACAACACTCATTCATGATAAAAGCTATTGAAAAATTGAGGATAAAAGGAACATACCTCAACATAATAAATTTATGACAAACCTACTACAAACATCATCCTAAATGAGGGAAAACTAAAACCATTCCAATTAAGATCTGAACAGGGCAAGGATGCCCACTCTCTCCACTACTTTTTAACAACGTATTGGAAGTTCTAGTGAGGGCAATAAGGCAAGAGAAAGACATCAAAGGGGTACAATAGGGAAAGAATAACTGAAGGTATCACTATATGCAGATGACATGATTCTCTATGTAGAGAACCCAAAAAAATTCACAGAAAAACTACTTGAAAGAATAGACCAGTTCAGGAAGGTAGCTGGTTACAAAATCAACACACAGAAGTCAGTAGTTCTCCTATATGCAAAAAAGCCAAGGATAAGAAGAAGAAATTAAAAAAAAAAAATCCCACTTACCATTGCACCAAAAAAAGTTAAATATCTGTGAATAAACCTAACAAAATATGTGTACAAACTATTCAAAGAAAACTTTAAAACACCGCTAAAAGAGATAGAAGACATAAGGATTTCATAATTGGAAGAATTAACATCATCAAAATGGCCATCCTACCAAAAGCAATCTGCAGATTCAATGCAATCCCTATAAAAATTCCAATGACATTCTTTAATGAGACAGAACAAAAATTACAGAAATTCATATGGAATAACAAAAGAACTTGAATATCAATAAACCTCCTGGCCAAAAAAAGAGAGAATGGAGGCTTAACTATTCCAGACTTCAAGTTATGCTACAAAGCCATAATAATTAAAGCAGGATGGTACTGGTACAACAACAATTAGACCAATGGAACAGAATTAAGTGTCCGGAAATAAAACTACAAATATATAGTTAACTAATCTTGGATAAAGGAGTGAAAAACTTACATTGGAACAAAGATAGCCTCTTCAATAAATGGTCCTGGAAAAATTGGACAAAGACATGCAAACAAATGGACCAAGACAATTCCCTCACACCATGTAAAAAAAACAATAAAAATGGATAAAAGACTTAGATGTCAGACCTGAAACCATAACATACATAAAGGAAAACTTGGGCAAAACCCTTCATGAATTACAATTCAGTAATCTCTTTCTGGACACATCTACAGATGGCAAAAAAAAAATGAAGGAAAACAAACAGCTGGGACTACATCAAACTAAAAAGCTTCTTTATAGATCCACAAGGAACTCACACAACTAAGCAAAAGCAAAACAAGAAGCCCAATCAAAAAATGGGGAGAAGAATTAAATTACACTTCTCCAAAGAGGAAATACAAATGGCCAACAGGAACATGAAAAACTGCTCAACATCACCAGGAATCAGGGAAATGCAAATCAAAACCTCAATGAGATACCTTACACCATTTAGAATAGCCCACGTCAAAAAAACAGGCAACCACAAGTGCTGGCATTGATGCAAACAGAAAGGAACACTCATACTGCTGGTGGGAATGTAAACTGGTCCAACCACTATGGAAAGCAGTTTGGAGGACCCTCACACTAATGAAAATGGAACTACCTTTTGACCCAGCAATCACTCTTCTGGGAATATACCCAAAGGAGACATCAATGTGGGTACAAAGGGAAACCTGTGCTTGGATGTTCATTGCAGCACTATTTATAATTACCAGGACATGGAAACAACCCAAATGTCCCAAAACAGATGAATGGATGAAAAAGATGTGGTATATATATATACCACATCTTTTTCATCCATTCATCTGTATACACACACACACACACACACACACACACACATACACACACAATGGAACATTACTCATCAATTAAAAATGACAAATTTGATGATTTTATAATAACATGGATGTACCTAGAAGAAATCATATTAGTAGAAACAAGTCAGAAAGAAAAGGACAGAAACCAAAGGGTTTCACTAATACATGGATAACCAAACAAACGTGCACAGCTGGGGGTTGGAGGGAGGGATCAGCTAAACAGTCAGGGAGGTGAGGTGGTGGGTGACCCCAAGGATTACAATGATGTGAAATATATAAATAAATTATTTATATAATTTTTAAAAATCACTAGAAGTTGAATTTTTAATCATCAACAGACTCTGGTCTAAACAATGTGGATCCTCTTGAAACAAAATCTTTCCTTTCTCTAAGAGCTAAATAATTTCTTCAATTACTGTTGAATTTTAAAAATGTAAATAACTTCAAATTATTACAGTTTCATTACTTTTCCTTTTAGAAACATCATATTCTGCACATCATTCAGGTAACTCCCAGTTATACACTAGACACATCATCATGCATATTCTGTTACTTTCATTTCAAGAGTTACCATAAAGTATTGTGATGCTACATAGTGCTGTATTTAGACAAGAAAATGCAACTTAATTTTGAAATCCCAGGAGTGACAAGATGTGGCTTTTTTGTTGATGTTATACTGTAGGAGATGGATGCAAGGTTAAAAGCAAGAAGATGAGATAGGATGGCATTTAGTAACTCAGATGAGAGAAAGTGACTGAAACTGGGGCTGTAGCCATGGCACAGTCAGAAGTAAACAGCTTTGGATGTTTATTAAAATTAGGCTTAACAGGGCTTACTGAAAGTTGAATGAGGGGAGGTGTGGATTGGGGGATGAGACTTCAACTGCCATTAACTCAGATTGAGAAGGCTAAAACGAGGAGGAGAAGGTACACTTTTAGTTTGGACATGCTAAATTTGAGACACCAATCAGACATCCAGTATGAAGGTGGAGGTCAGATATATGACTGTGGAGTTGAAAGGTCCAGATGGTAGCTGTAATGGAATTTAAACCCACAAAACTCCCCTTTCATCCTCTCACCCAAAAACTATACAAATTAAGAAATACATCATTCTTAAAAGACATTCATCTTGTGAAAATAAACTTAGATATGAATACATAGTGTCTCAGAATAGTGTCTTAAAACAAGTCTCCCTTGTTCTGATTCCAGGCAACCTTCAGATAACGATTCATCCTCTTGTGCACTTGTAGTGAGCAAATGATCTAGTAACGCCAATCTGATTGTTCCAGACTTGTGGCAATTAGACTTCTCATGGTAGATGAATGAGCTGGCATTCGGACTTACACATTATACAACACAGCTATGGATTTGGTTACTGAGTTCTTGAGGATGGGTCTCTCCCAGGAGAGCTGACAAACTCAACTTCATAGTTTGCAAATCTTAGCAAATCCATCAAAGAAATGTCACACTTTGAAGTCCCTCTAGATCTTCAATTGAGAATACCATTTGCATTATTCCTCATGTATCCTATGCTTACTTAATTTGGAAAATTCATAGAGTGAGCGTTTTCAAAAGTAAAATGCTCATAAATAAGTTGGTGAGTTATGTACAGACCAGAAATATTTGTGCTGAAGGTGTGTAAAATAGTAAATAATAGATGTGCTATAAGGTTTTTGCAAAAATAGCCTTTCTTATAGAAATTAAACTTTACCCAAATCATATAAAGAATATGGGTTGTGGAAGAAGTTGGAAGAACAGTAGATAAAAAATGAGATAAATAAGAATACTACAAAAGATTGATGACAAAAGTAAAATCTGTGACCCCCAAAAACTTATGTAAAAACTACTGCACCTTCAACATGATGAAAGTTCCCTAATGTACAACAGCTGAAAAAAATAGCAGCACACTTCAGGCATTTTTTAAGGGTAAAATCATTTCTGCTAGCTATTTTAAAGTGTCAAAGTGTATTTCATTGATTTATCTTCATAAAATTCTTCTGTGTCACAACTTCAATGAAATACGAATGATTGTGAAATTTAGTCTGCCAAAATACGCATTATTTAAGACTATAAATATGAAAGATTGAATTTTATATAATATATCCTCATTCTGATGTTGGGTGTATCTAAGGGCAATAGCCTCCACACAACAAGCCAAAGGACAATAAGCAGCACTTTTAAAATCTAGGGTTTTCCCACCCGTGAAGTAGTTGGGAGTCACAATGCAACTTAAACAACAGGGTCTTAACAAGGGAATTAACAAGGGAAACAAAAAGTCTTAAATGCCACATATGGCCAGTTATCTTACCCAATACCATTCAGTCCAAAAAAAAATCCCAAGAACATATGCCCTTTCACACCTTCAAACCTGAGGCAGTAACTTTGCAAAATCCAGTCTTTCATTTTCCTCTTCTCGTTACTTCTCCAACATTCCAAGCTGCTCAGCTTCTCCAAAGTTCTTCAAGCTTTTCCAGCAAGTAGGGATACAAAACCAGCTTTTCAAATCTCTGGCTTTCTCCAGGTTATCAGCTTTCCAGCTTCCACATAAGTTTCCACACTAACTCTTGCCCTGGAGCCATTCACTTTCTTTCCCAGGCAACATCTGGCCTTCAGCAACATCTGGCCATTCACTAGGCCTGCCCTCAGCAGCCCAATGTCTGACCCACACCAGCTACTCCACTGCCTGTCATACACCTGGCCACTTCCCAGCCTCTATCTACCAGCCTGTCATACTGCTTTCTCACATACCTCACCGTGCCAAATGCCCCCCTCACTTGCAGCCTTTTTCCTTTTTGTGCTCTTTTCACACTTCCATTATTTCTTGTGGGTCTTGCTCTCAGACCCTGCCCAACAGTACAATATAACACTCAATACAATTTTCAATTATGTCACTATCAGGAAGGTCCGGCTGTCCATTCAGCCAAGTCACCCACTAACAACTCTATTCATCCCATATTCCTTTTACCCACCTCTCCTTAATTTCCCCATCTTATAGGCCCTGGAAACAATTCTTTGACACCCTGTTTCTGTGATTTTTGACTCTGTTCTTTTCAGATTTTGCATATAAGTGATAACATGCTAATAACTATGTATTGTATAGTAGAAATGTAAAAGAATATAAATTAAATACTCTCACCAAAACAAACAAAAGGTTGAATAATTTAGTTGAACAATATATCAACAGATCTTATTTCAGCCTTATTTGGGGTGCTTTAAATATTTCAATTTCATACTCTGGCATACTTTGTGTTTAGCTATTAAAACTAAAAAAAAAAAAAAAAAAAAAAAAAAAAAAAAAAAAAAAAAAAAAAAAAAAAAAAAAAAAAAAAAAAAAAAAAAAAAAAAAAAAAAAAAAAAAAAAAAAAAAAAAAAAAAAAAAAAAAATCCAAGCTCATCCAATGCCAAAGACAGAAGGGCAAGTATTCCACAGAGGCAGTCCAAATTCAGGAAAACAGTAGTCTTAACCAATTTAAATATCTTTTAGAAATACTACCTTTCTTCCAATTTAACTTTGTTGGTACATTTCAGATCACTTCTCAGATCCTTGGAATTGAAATTTGAATGGAATTGAATAGGTTAATGTAAAAGTTGATCCCTGACTTAAATTTCATAATCTTCACTGTAAATCTCGACTCTTTTAGAAGACACATTAACTGTGATTTCCTTGCCCATATAACATTATCAATTAAGTAACACCAGTCAACATGTGATATTTTTTCTATTTGAAAACCAATCAGTAGTGGGCTTCATTATCTTCCTTGCCTGTAACAGCTAGAGCTACAATTATATCATATTCTCAGATTGATCACTAAGTAAATGACCAAAGATCACTGCAAGCAATTGTTATTAAGTTCTACAAAATCTCAAAATGAACCAAATTAGTCATGTAGAACTCTCAGCAGGCAGACTCGGAGACTCTGAGTTCTAGGTTTACGGTTTGAACACAGGTCTCATGAAAGCACAGACTATATGGAATGGGCCTTAGAGACCCTGACCATCTGCCATGGTCCCTCCCATGCTAGAACACATCTCCCCTGCTCGGTGTGGTACTCCTGTTGGAACATCCGTCTTTTCAGTTAAAATAATAAATCTTCTTCTATTTTAATTGGCTCCCAGGAATTTTTTTGCTCTCAGCAAATTTCCAACCCTTCATTCCTTTTCAGATCACAAACAGGACCCAATCTGTAGGTGCTGAGTGAACAATTCAGACCCTTCTTACAGGTTTCTTACGTATTTTCCCCATGCATAAAGTAGAAGTAAAGTGAAGTAGCATTAACTGATTCTGTTCTCCCAGATTATCAGGAGCAAACTCACTCACTGCTTACAAGTAATTTTATCTTAATCTCTCTTTGGGATTTTTACTAATACAAACACCCAGCCTCCTTCATACCCTGTTCTTTTTTACATCCAGTGCTGTAATACTTCAGTATTCTTCTAGTAGGAGAAGGTCAATGAGTCTCCAGCTTCACTACCAAAGACTGAGTAAATATGAAATAAGGTAAATATGAAATAAGGTGAGAGACAGAAAGCCTTTCTCTAGCTGCCAACTCAGGTTTCCCATTAATAATGCTATTATGATCCACATCTAAGATTACCAATCATCATTACCTACAAAGAAGAAATCTGAATGCATACAGTCTAAGGGGGCAAGGAGAGTGTTAAATATCAAGATGAGACCTTATCTCTTTTTTATCTCATTTTTTAAACTTAAGTAACAGTATTGTAATGTCATATATAAGTTTCAAGTGTGTAATATTGAGAATCAACATGTCTCTATCTAACATTATGTTTACCATTAAAAGTTCTGGATGTTTAGTGGGAATCTAAGGAAAATTGACAAAAAATGAAGAATGGATATACTGTTTGTATAGAATGGTGGAGAAAATGAACAGGGAGATAAACAATAACAAACCCAATAATTATATACCAGGCATGCTGGTACATACCTGAGGAAGGTTAACTGTGGAAAGTTGGCCCTGTGTGCTTGAGATGGGTTTAAAGGGTTGAGCAGGAGTCAAATTCACAGAGGAAGTGTTGGCGGCCGCGTAGGATACGAGAAATGAAACGACGAGGAGAGATGGCCCAGCCACAGCCGGGGATCAAATGGAAGTATGAACCATGAGACAACTTTATTAACAAAAGGGAGAGGTATTTATAGGCACAGGTCAAAGGCCTGGCAGGGCCTGGTGAAGGTCTGGCGAATTCCATGAAAGATAAACCATCCTGAGAAACAACTAGCTTTCTAAACAAGGTGTAAATCTGAGGATGCAGAAGGTGGTCTCTAATCCTGGGAAGATCTTCACATTGATAAGGAAAAACCAGGTGAACCATTTGCTTACATCAAAAGGTCATTCCAGATAGCTCTCCTGGGTTTTCCCAATGGCCATTAACAAGAGAGGTTTTCCTTTATCTCGTCTGGCAAGACTCTTTTGGAATGCAAATGGCGCACAGCAAGGAAGAACATTTGTGACAGAAGCAACAATAAGTTCAAAGGTATTGAGTTAAGATATAACATGGTCCATTCAAAAGGTACAAAAGTATATCATGGCTGGTGTGCATATGAAGTGGTAACAGAAAAGGGTGGGAAGGGACTGAAGAGTATGAATGTCTTCAAAAGTCAAGCTAGATGTCAGATTTTACTGACAGTCAAAATCTGCAGAAGCCATATAGGAGGTTGGAAACAGCATAATCACAATATATCTTACATTTAAGAAGGATCATACTGAGTTATTTGTTTCCTTTTTGTTGAGTTGCTTGAGTTCTTTGTAGATCTTGGATATCAGGCCCTTGTTATATGTATGGGGTATAAATATATCCTCCCATTCAGTGTATTTTTGTTTTAGTGATAGCTTCCTTAAAGTGCAATATATAGACACACACTTTTATACTACACAGCTATATGTATAAAGGATAAATTCTTGCCACTTGCAATAACATGGATGGAAGTGGAGGGGATTATAGTAAGTGAATTTAAGTCAGGAAGAGAAACACAAATTCCAGATGATTTCATACCTATGTGGAATATAGAAAAATAAAGGATCAGATAAGATCATACCAGTAACAAACTCTAGAAAGCTGAACTGGAGAAATAAATCTACTAGGAGGGGAGAGAGAGGGATAAGAAAAGGCTGTGGCAGGTACCCAATGGACTATGGATGCCTTGGTAGTGAGTGCAGTGTGGTAACATACATCTGAATACCTCTAAATCATACATAGTGTTTTAAATTGTGTTGCTTCAATTAAAAATATATAAACAAAACATTACACAGAAGAATCTAGAGGATAGAAAAGACAGGCCAGAGAAAGACTAGAACAGGGAACAATAACGTGGAAGTTCAAATCGAATAGGCAAAAAAAAAAAGTCAATGAAGATGAAAAGTACATGAGCAAATAGATTTATTTTTTTATTACTGAATAATTTATTTATATATATATATATATTTCACATCATTTTAATCCCTGAGGGTCACCCACCAGCTCCCCTCCCCAACCGCAACATCTGATCCCCACCCTCCCGTTGTTTACTTTCATTTGGTTGTCCATGTAATTAGTGAAAGCATTTTCTTTCTGTCTTTTTCTTTCTGACTTGTTTCTGCTAGTATGATTTCTTCTAGGTACATCCAGGTTTCGATAAATTCATCAAATTTGTCATTTTTAATTGATGAGTAATACTCCACTGTGTATATATACCACATCTTTTTCATCCATTCATCTGTTATGGAACATTTGGGTTTTTTCCATGTCCTTGCAATTATAACTAGTGCTGCAATAAACATCGAGCACAGGTGTCCCTTTGTAACCACAATGAGGTCTCCTATCAACATATATTCATTCACCAAATGAGGGAGCACCAAGATTCATAAGACAGCTACTAGCAGAAATGAAAACAAATATTGGCAAAAATGCATATGCTGTAGGAGACTTTAACACCCCACTCTCACCAAAAGACAGATCAGTAAAACAGAAACTAAACAGGGACACAAAAGCTTTAAAGGAAGACCTAGACCAAATGGACCTAATAGATATCTACATGACACTGCACCACCAAGAAAGGGAATACACCTTCTTTTCAGATGCACATGGATCCCTCTCTAAAACTGACCACATATTAGGACACAAGGAAAACTTGAATAAACAAACAAAAATAAAAATTATACCAACTTTTTTCTCTGATCAAACTAGAAATTAGCAATGAAGAGAAAGCAAGAAGAGTGTCCAATACATGGAGACTGAACGATATGCTACTAAATAGATTTAAAGATATCTCAGATTCAGCATTGTGAGGTGGCAATATAAAGTGAACCATGAGAAAGAAGTATAAAATGACATTCAGAGTCATTCCTTTAAAATACAAGTAATCCAACCATTAAATGGTAAAACAAAAATTAAAGCCTGGAAATATGTACAAAGTCTGTTGTAAAGACAAAATGACATCAATTTTAAGTGATGACAGTTTTTACAAAGATGAGAGAAACTCAAGTTGTAGTATATCTACATATTTAGTGGTTGGCAATATCATTAACTTTGGATTCCTACATGATAACATAATGACTAAAAAGCGTCTGCATTCATGACTGCTAAATTAACCTATATATTTAACCAATTAGAAGAATTCTCATTTTTCTATCAATTTAAAATACTGAGATTCAGTTAGGGGGTAGGAATCAATTCTAAGGTTCCTCCTGCTGGTTTTATATATATACATATTTATATCTATATGCAAATTTATATAATATATGGTTGATTATATATATTATGTATATATCAATATTATGATATGGAATATAGAATATATTGCATAATATATACTTTACATTATTATAATATTAATACAATATAGTCAGTCATATATAATTAACCAACTATAATGTATTAATATAGTAGAATGACATATGATATATAATTACTATATTAATATATACATTATAATAGAATATATTACAGCTATATTATTATATCACTATACTATATAATAGTGCATAATAGTATAAAAGATATAGCTATATTATATTACTATATTATATAATAGCATATTAATTATATTGCTATAGTATATTAATATATTTATATATGAAATATGGCAGATATTCTATATATCATACACAATATCATAATATATGATAATATCTGTTGATGATATTATCTATATTTATTCATTAATATATATTAATAATATGATATATTAATACATAACTATATTATATATGATATAATGTATATATCTATGAGTATAATTATATATAACATATATCATATATAATAATGTATATAATCATGTACTATATATGTCATAATTATATTATGACATAATATGTAATTAACATATATTAATAAAATATACATTATATATAATTATATCATATATGTATTATATATAAAATAATATGTACTTACATAGTTATATCACATATCTGGCACAAATAAAATATTAACTTTTTATTTTCTTATAACATGAATATGTATTATGCAAAACAAGATGAAAAACAATCATATAAAAAAAGAAATATCATCCAGGCATGGTGGCGCATGCCTGTTTGCAGCAGCCTAGGAAGTGGTTGGAGTCTCTCTGGGGGCATGTAGCTGTAGGGATACCTAGTCCCAAAAAAATAGCTGGGCGTGGTGGCACACACCTGTAATCCCTGCTACCAGGGAAGCTGAAGCTGGGGATTGTGTAGTCTGTGGTACCCTGGGCAATGTGAGCATAAGGTTCCACAGGCAAAAATAGTGAGAAGACCTAGTCTTGAAAAGAAATATCATACTTCACTATCTGCAGTCATTTTTCGATATTTTGGTGTTTGTGTGTGTGTGTGCTTACACAAAAACTTATATATATATAACTAGGATTATAATATACATATTGCTTCCTTCTTTGAGTATCTAGTTGTGAACACTTAATATTTACTCACCCATACAGCAGACATTAGGAAATACAGAAGAAACTATACAGAATCTATGTCCTGAAGCAGATGTTTTATTTTGACTAATCTTAATGAAAAATTTAATTGGAAAAAGATACAAATAAATATTTTCTTGATCTAATGATCATATTATTTTAAATACTTCAAAATTTAACTTTGTTTTATATCATATTCTTACGATTTAAACAAGTTTACATTACATTGAGTTGAAGAGTGAAAGTTCAACTTTAGAAATTTGAAAATGAGGAAAACATCTGAAGAAATAACCTTTGAATTTCATACATAATTGACCAGAAAAGGGATTCACAATTGCTACCATGGAATTAACATAAGCTCCTAGTTCAGTCCCAGTTCAAACGTTACTTGAACAAGGGCTTCAAGATACATGAAAAATACTGACTTAATGGGACTGTTCAATTATGCGAGTGCATAAAATAATTATAAGAGGCAAGTTGTCATCTGGATCCATGTAAGCAGTGTCCAAGAGAGAGCATTCCTGTAGCAGGTACTGGCCCTGGGTATGACCATCAGTTATAAGATGTTGCAGGCTGCCTTGTTCTGATAACATGAAGTTCTTCATTCTTTTAATTCTCTCTCTCCTTATGATATGGTCACTGGCACAACCACCAGATTTTGATCTGGCTTTCTTTTAAATTTATATGGATTGGCTCATCCAAGTAATGTGATCTTTTTTGATACCTTGGCAGTTATTTCCTAGTGAAATCATGGTGTCTCACTTGTTTTTTTTTTTAAGTTCTTAATGGTGAGACTGCATTCCATTATTTATAAAATAGTCTTGTTCAAAACAGATACAATATTTGAGTCGTGAGAAACTTTTTAATTATTAAATGAAATTACGATAAGATACTTAGAATTAGGAGACAAACTAAATGCTGCACATATCGTTAATGAACTAATCAATGTCAGACAAATTCTATCCAGATAATCTTTACTGGATGATCTAAGAAAGGTCTTCACTTACTCATTCACTAAGAGGCAATTCTAATGCCATTCTTACAGATTGGTAGAACTCAGTTGAACTCAGTTCTTTGAGCTTCCAGACCACAAAATAAATAGCTGGAAATATACCATGGTTTCAGAAAACCAATGCATTAATACCTAGGTTATTTGATAAGATATTGTTTTGTAAATGGAACATTGTAATAGACAAAAGAAGTACACCTTTCTCATTTTCACTCCATAATTAATTTTTATGGAACACAATCTATTCAAAAGTCTGGAGTTAAATATACAGAACTCAGCATCTTGGATTTTAAAGCAATTAAAAATCTTGCTTTATGATCCAGTAAGAAACCAAAGCTCTTGGCCTGAAGCTGAGCAGGAATGAGCATAGGAAAGAAAAATCTTGACAGTGTTTCAGCAATCACAGGGTGGAGAAATGAAATTATCATTAATTATCTAATATGTTGAGTACATAAAATATCCTGGAAAATTCAATAAGAAACATTAAATTATTAGCTATTTAATCTGCAGATTTCAAACCATGGCTTTCACTAGCAGCAAATAATTACGAAATAATAGTCATAGCATCAGTGTGACTCAAGTATTTTATTTCTAACGTTGCCTCACAAATATTATCAGAGACATTTATTAAAAAATATTGGATGATATTAATCAAAAGAGGTAATCAACACTTATTAACTCCCAAGAATTAGCATAACTAAATCTTGATTCAAAAGTTAAGAGAATCAAATAGTTAAGTCTGGAGATTTAATAATGAAATGTTTAGTAAATTTACACAAGACAAAAATGATTATAGTTAAATATTACCAGAAAAATATCATCAGAAAGAGTCCAAAATAAAGTTTATTAGTCATACAGACTTGTATTATAGTCAAGGAACCATCCCAAATGAAAAATTGTAACAAATTCAGAAACGGTTTTCATGGGGATACTTACAATAATTCAATCTAAAGTGCTTATATTCAATAACTGTTATATTTCTTATGGAAATTTCTTAATGATTGGAAACATTTATTAAATGTGTACAAAAAGAAATAATGATGATATCCCACACATCCACCAGAATGGTTAAAATGAAAAAGACCAAAATATCAAGTGTCAGCCAAGATGTGGCATAGGCAGGATTCTTATATATTGATGGGAGTATAAACTAAATCAATTTTGGGAAAAAGGTAGCACTTAAAGAAGGTAAACTTATGCTCTGTGACAGAACATCCCCTCCCTCCAAATACTTAACCAAGATAAATCAACACATTGTACAACAAATGGAAATCCTTGAATATTCAAAGCAGCACTTATCTGTATTATATAAATCTAGGAATTTACCCAAAATGTATCAACTATAGTGTGGTAAACAGATTGATGTATATCTATAAAGTGGAACTCAACATATGAATGGAAATGACTTACAAGGCAACAATTTTTGTATCTCACAAATACAATATTTAACAAAAGAAACCAGACACTAAAGTATACACATTTTATTATTTCATGGATACAAGGGACAGAATTGTCAAACCTGTCTATTCTTTTGGAAATAAGGATAATAGTAACCCTTGTAATGGAATGGTGGCGGCCTGAAGATGTTTTTGGGGTCCTAGCAATGTATTGTTTGTACATATTTGTGTGCTGTTGTACTGAATTTGTGAAAATGCATTAAGCTGCTTACTTATGTGCACATTTCTCTATGTACATAATGCACCAATAAAGTTTATAATAAAAGAGAAATTAATAAATTATAAAATATTCATAACATTCATTATTGTAATAATAATTATAGCCAAGCATATTCATTTCTTCATTAAATTAAATTTAACTGAAATAAATTTCATGAATCAAGAAGCTTAACTATAAACCTAGAACTACTATTCAAAATAAGAAAAATGGGGGAAAAATGAAAGATTTCTACACAGGTAAATTTTTAATAAGTCTGAGAAACCCACTGGCTACATAGTAGTGAATTATATACTGATTTCTCAACTCTTAATGGAAATTCTGTAATGTAACTATTTTATGTGACTAGAAAAAAAACCACACCTAGTCACTATATAACATAACATTGAGTGTGAAAAAAAATCTGTTTAAAATAGAAGTTGATTTCAAATTGAATCCTTGCTTCCAAAAGATGTATTAGAAAAGGATAGAGAAAATCACCCCATGGACATCTGCATACTAAGGACATTTTGGGGACCCCAAGAACAGAAAAACTTATGAAAAGATATGAATATTATAGGTGAAGTCTGTTGAGACCTTGACATGGCTCTGAGTCCTATGAGTCCAATGGGACCTCAGTCTAAGACTCTTATAAAAATTTCTAGCAAAGCAGATTAAAATAGTCTATATGCTTGCTTCTGTTTTACTATGTCTATGTAAAAAAGAAAAAAATGAATTTATTAATATTTTACTGCAATAATTTGTTAGAATTTGGGGCAAGGGTAGAAAGAAAACAATGCTTGTAATATATATTTTGTGGACATCAAATTTTAGTGCTTGTCACAATTTTTGAGATTTTATTTGTTTTCTATGTATAAGCTGGATTCAACCTGAACTTTTTCAAATATCTGGCTATAACTCCAAACTAATGCTTCCAATTGTTATCCCAATCTCCCAGCCTACCTGACTGATTGAAAAACAAAACTGCTCTTTTTCTGAAACCACAGAAGCTAGAAAAGGAGCACTTGATGTCAACATGAAAAATCCCGCCAAGGGCAGTGCATGGTGCTTCCTCACAATGTTGCTATTTTTCTAAATACCCTATGACACTATCTGCAACAAGGAAACCACTGGTTGCCCTCACATCTCCTGAGGATGTTTCCATTCATCCAGAATCTCAAATGCCTTCCCTCAGGACTCCCAACTCATCTTGTAGTTTACTTCATTTTTTTTCCATAAAAACATCTCTTTAATCTACAATTTTTTTATTTCTCAGAAGCTACCATATCTCTTATTTCACTCTATAACCTTTTTCTTCTGTTTCCATAGAAACATCTTTTATAGCTCACATAATATAGGCTTCACTTTAGGACCTATCTACAGGAATGTCTCTGATCTGTTTTTAAAGCAGAGAACCTAGTTAAATGAAATTAAATAACCTGACTTCTTTCGTGTGGAACTTCTTGAGAAGTTGTGAAGGCAGAACAGTAGGAGAGCAAAAATCTGCCATCCTAACATCTGTCTACTTAGAAAAAGATTGATTTCATAGGCAGATCCCTGAAGATTGGTTGAGGTTGCTTTCGAAAAAGACATTTATATGTAAATTTAGCTTTGTAAGGGCTTTTCTCTCTACTGGGAAGACCTAATCTCCTTATCTCCATTTAGTGGAGAAGACACTATATATAAATTATAAATATAAGTGCCTCTTAGAATAAATTATGCCATTATACATGGTAAGATATATGCCATTATAGATATGCCATTATAATATGCCATTATAGATGGTAAGAACTGCAGGCACTCAGACTGGGAAGGGTCCCATGGCAAGCACACTCTAGAAAGAATTCATGCATTCAGTGGGATAAAAGATGATCCTGGAATGGTACAAAGAAGCTAAAAGCTAGAAACTAAGGTTATATCAGGTAAACAAAGCTTTAGAAGTGCAAAATCAGCAAAGTACTTAACACTACATGGAGGCAGAGTGGAGATAGACTAATTAGACTGGGGAAATGGGTATTAAGAAATATTTGGAGAATTATTTGGGTGCCAAGGGGAGGCCAGATTATACAGGGATTGGAATTCCAGCAGAAATAATTTGGACACCATTCAATTGGCAGTTAGAGTTGGTTTTAGAACATGGGCCAGATGGGATTGAAGTGATATTTGAAGAAACTTATCTTATTGAATTGAAAGGGGGAAAGTACAAGTAGAGAAAGAAGAAACTATTGCAACAACACAAGTGTGGAGTGATGAAGACTGGGGCTAGCATACTGACACTAGAATATGCATTAAACAAAAATTCCACAATGTATGTATGTGGTTCATACCATGTAGAAAACTAAACTTGATCTTGTAGTAAATATAACATCCTAAAAAGAAACTACTATGCTTTTCTTTTTTTTTAATGAAACATTTGACTTTTAGTTGGAAATATGAATGAACATGTAAATATAGTTTATATAAATGGAGGAGATGACATAGAGGCTTATAAGTAAAAATAATCATCCCAGTCGTTTTAAAGAAGAGTCATTCTATCTTTAATTTTCTAAAGACATCAATATTCTGAATGAATAGCTAAACAATCTCTTGGATGTTTACCTACTTAAATATATGTTGGATATTAAGTTCACCAACATGTCTATAATTGCTATACGCCACTGAACATATACATATCTGTTTTTTTATTCTAGTATACATCCCCCCTTTTTTCCTCTCTCTCTCTGTGTGTGTATATATATATATATATGCATATTAAGGCTTAGATATATGAATATTAAGGCTTAGAACAGTAAGTCAAATGCTCTGTTGAATGAAATGGGGTAAAATCTGTGTGGTCTTTATGCCTGAATTATACAAATTATGAACTACTTGTCTTTATACAGATTCTTAGGTAAACAATAAGCATTTAAGCACTTCTTAAATTTAAAAATGGTAACTGATCAATTTTTCAGATGACTACAAAACTATAAAGACTACTTAAATTTAGTCACATGAATGACATAGAACCATTCCCTTGAGTAATAATGCACAGCATTATTGTACAGAAAATGAGAAAACTGGAATCAATTTTTTATGTGAATTTTTATATATTGAAAAAGAGAAGACTGGATGTTGTCCCTCTGTTACTAACATTTATAATTACAAGAAGTAAAGTATATGTGGAACAGAATTATCTACTAGTTCAAAATCTTCTGATGTCTTTTTATAAACATACATTTGTGTTAAATCTTAGTAACAGAGCAATAGGAGTTAACCTAACACCTTCAGAAACCTATTTTAGAGTAATGAATACAGTAACAGTCATTTGCCATGGGGATATTTAACACACGTGCTAGTGATTTAGAAAGAGGAGAAAAAAGAAATATTTTAGTAAATTGGTCACAACATAAAACTAATAAGGTAGTATTTGACATACTAACAATGAAAGAGATTTACTATTTGTCAGTGGAACACAATAATTTCAGAAAGGGATGGACTTAGTTTACCCAGCTATCAACTATGTCTATAACTTTCAAATGACATGACAGTAAATATTATTCAATGGTTTTCAAAAGCTATATATATATGCCTTTATATAAGCAAACAAAAATGATTATTAAAAATTAATAATTAAAGGAGCACTGAAGCATAGCAAACAGATGCCTGCTCCCAATTTCATGCAGCTGCCTTAAACTACAACTCCCAATATGCCATGGACCAAATTTTCTTAATGACGGGGAAGCTGACAAGGAGTAAAGTAAGGGAAAATCAGACATACATATCAATGAATAGAAGTGAGGACTCAGAAATAAAACATTTACTTAAACAGTCAATTTATTTAAAAAAAAAAA
>PVHY01001898.1:0-141545 GCA_004024945.1 Uropsilus gracilis | reverse complement strand
GGGCTTTCCCACTTCACTACCATTTGTTAACTATCCTGATCTCTTGTGCTCTTCACCTCCCCCACCTTCTTCTAACTCCTCCTCTCTCGTTCCATGGTTCAGTCCCATTGGTTGTTTTCATTTTTTCTTATTTGTTTGTTTGTTTTTCCCTATATCCACCATATAAGTGAGACCATCCTGTACACCAAAGAGGAGATACAGATGGCTAATAGGCATATGAAAAAATGCTCCACATCACTAATAATCAGGGAAATGCAAATTAAGACCACACTGAGATACCATCTTACACCAGTAAGAATGGCCCACATAAATAAAACAGACAACAACAAATGTTGGTGCAGATGTGGAGAAAAAGGAACTCTCTTACACTGCTGGTGGGAGTGCAAACTAGTCCAGCCACTATGGAAGACTGTGTGGAGGGCCCTCAAACAATTGAAAGTGAACTTACCATTTGACCCAGCAATCCCACTACTAGGAATCTATCCAGAGGACATGAAGACATTAACTCAAAAGGACACATGTATGTGCATGTTCATTGCAGCCCTGTTTACAGTTGCAAAGAATTGGAAACAAACCAAATGCCCCCAAACAGATGATTGGCTTAAAAAAATGTGGCACATATACACAATGGAATACTATGCATCCATCAAGGAAGACAAACACATGTCATTTGCAGCAACCTGGATGGAACTAGAAAGACTAATATTAGCAGAAATAAGTCAAAAAGACAAAGATAAGCTTTTAGATATTATCACCATTAACTGAAAAATATTCTTGAAATATACAATTTGTTGTAAAATATCAGTTGGGATTATCAAAAGGAAGAGATATCTACTTGCACTTACTGATAAAAAGGGAGAAATTAGGTTTATTGAAAATAATAGCAACATTTTAGATATTATAACCCAATTATGGATAAAGGGGTGAAAAGCAAAATATAGAAACAAGATTACAAGAAAAAAATGCTATTACCACTTTTTTCAATATAATCATAATAGGTTATAATCAATTTTTTCCCACTGCCTATGTTTTATTTTCTCCATATACTTAATTCTTGATGGAAAGATCTTCTGCTCTTAATCCATTTTATTGAGTGATATACAATTACTGCATCTGGGTTGTGCATACAGAATAAAGCACCTAGTACATATAAGTGAAATTAGCTCTTTGTTGGCCAGAGCTTCTGAGTGTGAAGCAGTCTGGATACTCAACAAACTTCTAGGATGAGCAGAGAGTGAATTTGAGAGAAATCTTGCTCTGAATATTAACATAACTCTTACACAAACATTCATAAAACTCCTACTTAGTTAATTCAGACATTTTAATAGCTAAAACCTTTCGAAGTTGGTTTTTAGAGGCAAGAACTTTGATACAAAATTTATCCATATGTTTGTTTATGCATTCTGCCTTATCTTTCTTTGAAAGTAGGGGGAAAAACACTCAAACTTTGCTTCAGAAATATTAAAATTATATATTTTATAATTAAAACACCTGGATTTTATGTCCTGATATAATTAATAAGGTAAATATGTATTTTTTATTTCATTTGTGCTAAATGAAACTAAATGAAAAGCTTAATATTATTCTGTGCTAGAGTTCATATTTTTAAAAAGTATGTTAGGGAGTTTACAATACTTATAATGAAATCTCTGCCATTATTATGGTAACTGTTCCAAAATGCAATAATGAACTCTAAATAATGATTGGCAGTGAGGGCTCTTTGTTTGAATTTCTTCACTGTTGTGGACAAGATCAGGAAACTTTAATGATGGCTGACCATGACATGTCTAGAGATAAGAGTTGTAAGACACTGTAGTTTGACATCTTTCAAAACCTTTCAAGCCTGATTCTTCCACATTTTGAAAGGTATATTCTGGTATATGGAGGTATGTCAGGTAAATGTGTCAAATCAGAATATAATCCTGGTTTGTGAATGTTTATAACCTTTGCCCCTAGTAAAGATTCAAATGCCAGAAAAAGTCTGTTTAATAATAGCAACTGAAGAAACTAAAAATTATCATATGCAGATCATAGTAAAAATGTTATTACCTCCTTTTTAAATAATTATTTATAGTCATTTCTGTAAATATCTACAGTGTGCATTTTGCAACAGTTTACAAATCTGCATCTTTAATTGACTTGTACCATGCCATTAAACAATCCGTCAGACACCAGAAGCCATTAAAATCCATTAGTTTATCAATTATAATTATTTAATGTATTGTTATTAAGTAGATAAAGAACCTTTAGAGTACTAAACAAAAGTCTTTAGAAAAAAATGTATAATCTGACTTGAAAATTGATATGGACACTTGTGAGAATTAAATGCAATTAAGTATCTGGGAAAGGCTAAATTATTATTCACAATACTTAATTTTAGAAAGCAACTGAAGATTCAGAGCTAGTAGTAATATTTGCTAAATAACACATCATCTAATTCATACAACAAAACAAAGATATGTCATATTTATATTTGCTTCAAAATGCTAAAGCTGAGGAGCAGAATGTATAAATGATGTATCTGTCACATTCATTGACCAATATTCCGACTCAGACAGCATGATGCCAAATTTTTAACCACTGTGCTATACTGCAGGATGGTACTGAGTACAAATTTTATTATTTAAATCAGTTTCATCTATGGGGCTCTGAGAAAACCTGGGAGAAAAAGGTCAACTTGTACCTAAAATTAAGCCAGTCCCATTCTAATGATATATGTTTGATTTTTATGCTGGAAAATTTTAGTATATTTTTAAACTTTATCCTTTACCAAAAATTTTTACCACGCATAAAAGAGTTTCTTTTACAGCAATTATTTACTTTTTCATTTATTATACCATTTTATACCTTACATCCAAGTTATATTAGAAACTTACTCACCTGAGTCAATATTATTTGCATCTGTACATCTAATTTTTAATCTGTAAAAGAAATTATTGTATTAACCTCAGTTTTTGATGAGTTAACTAAATATATATTTAAAAATGTATGCAACATATGGAAATAATAGACAATAAATATTTGTTAACTGTATATATTTGAAAAATTTTGATCATTGTTATAATATGGAGGGTTTGAGTATATTTTTCAAAGGTCTATTATATCATTAAAATTTGGTTAAAATTGAATAAAGCCTGTTTCATGTCTCCTCCTTGTATTTAAATATAGACTTTATTTATTTTTTTGTTCTTTTGTCAACAAAATAATTTGGTACAACATGTTGTAGGAAAAGCACATATAATTTAACCCAAATGAAATAACTGGAGTGGTTATTTTCACATAGAGGCTAAAATTCAATTTCTAAGGACTCAATGAAATATTAAAAAAATACATTATCATAATTTTATGAATCTTCTGAAATATGTAACAAGGGCTATTTTGTACAGTGGAATAGTGGTCTTAATGGAATCATGTCAATTGAGGAGTTAAACGATAAGTACTATGAAAAGAGAAAGTCTTTAGAAATATACATTCTTTGATTATTAATAATATCTTTTGTTTCATGATATTAAAATTTGCAATTTAGAGACAGTTAAATAATGAGTCCTCTCCAGAGTACAGTTTCTCACCATAGTTTTGTTATGGTGAGAACAATTCCACTAATTGTTAGATTACTTTTTATAGTTGAGCCTTAGTAATTTCCTCATAAGAATGAAAATCTAAGAATTCAGAAATTCTGAAATAAAGCATAAATTATGTCAAAAATAATGAGGTAACTATATTACTAGTGCTGATGAATGTCAAAAATATTGATATCAATTGCATCTTACTTGTTTACTTGCTTGAGAAACCACCCTTGAACTTATTGTTTATGCAGTGCAGATTTTCACATGGTTGTGTTCTGGAAAATATTCCACACCATTATGCTCATTTTAAACATTTTATATTAACATCTTCAAATCAGCTTATGGAAATTTTTTCACACAAAGATTGTGTGAAAATTATTTCTTGTGAACAAACTTTCTTTGTTTATATCATGTTAGAGTTTTGCTTCAAAAACTAGAATTGTGAAAATGTTTAGTATTCACTAAAAGCATACATACAAAAATCAAAAATAAAACACATTCATGTTATTTACAATAGAATGTGTATATTTCTAATCAATAATACTGTATTTTGAAGGTTTCTGTTCATTAAGGACTCCTGTCATCCAACATTCTGAGGCAGTGAAAGTCTCCAAAGATGAGTAATGAGATCAAATACCTTTCCCATCTAGATCATAGCCTTTTTGTCTGGTTTCTGTCACAAGTGACTAGGAGTCATCATTACCAGTTGATGGTTGTTTAATTGTCAATGAGAAACGTGTCCTGGCACTGGTCCAATTTCTAACAGCTCAGTGTTCACTCTTAGAGAAATCACCATAGTATGCTAGCTTCTGTTTCTACAAAGCATAGTTTTCTATGCATTTAGGAAAGACAAAAAGTTCATTCAGTCCTCAGGAAGTCTATTCAGAATAAAATTTCACTCTCCCAGCAAAAATTGCCCTGAACACCTCCCCCTGTGAAATCTAAATTGAGGAGGAGGGGGGGAAGGAGAAGGAGGAGAATGAGGGGATTATGAGGAAGATGATGAGGAGAAGGAAGTGAATAAGGAGGAGGAGAAAAGGTGAATGAGGAGGAGGAAGGAGAAAAGGAGGAGGTATTTTATAGCAGCTATTCAGAAAACATGCTTTGGGTTGCCTAATACGTGCTAGGTGATGTGGGCAGAATGTGAAAACTAATGACAGAATGTGACTGTCAAAATTGTGAAGACTATGGGGAGGGACAGAAATTTAAACAATTTTGATTATGGAAGATAAATACAATAGAAAAATATGTGAAAGAGATCTTATGAGAACACAGAGAGAAAAGGTTTCCTCTTTTCTTGAAGAAAGTAAGAAAGGGAATTTTGAAGAGAGACATTTTTTTGATGTGATTCTTGAAGAAGCTGCAAAATAAGAATGGGTCAGGAAGTACCCAGAAAGAAATTTGCACAAAATGTGATTACTTAAAAAAGAAAATAAAATGAAAATTCCATAGAACATAGCAAGAGTTATTTTTATCTATTGATAAAATTTATGGTATAACATGAAGATCAAACATTGATTACAAGGTATTAATGGATTCCATATAAAATGTATAGCTGCTATCTTTTGAACTGAGGCTGAGATTTCTACCTTGTAGGTGAGCATGTGGCTCCTGTTCACTAGAGGCAAAAGAAAGTGGCTTGGCTACCACAGGAGAACAGATAAGCAGAGGCTCACTTGTGGAGTACTCACAAAACCTGCCATACAGGGAACACCATTGGATCATACCTCTACAACAATGCTATTGACAATCTGCAAGTATCCTGGAAGAATAACACTCACAACTGAAAAGAGACCTGTGTGCAGTGACAGTTTTGCAGCATCCATTCAGTAAACTATTCACAATGTCTCACAATGCAGGAACTGACCAATGAGAAATATTTACAGGGTCCGACTTCCGTATCACAATTCAGTCAAATAAATGTATGTTGGAATTGAGGGCAATCAGTTAATAACCGGCATAGCAAGTGTTGGGAATGAGGCTATAAAATGAGATAGGGGTCTCATTATCAAGGCCTTTGTAGATCATGCCAGGTATCATGGGCATTGTCCTGTGCGTCTAGAATAAAAAAAAAATGTTCTTGGACAGAACAATCATTCTGGGTGCTTCTTAAAGCTACTGATTCTAGGCAGCCTATTTGGATGTATAGAAGTAGGTAGGAGTAGCAGGTGTTAACCTCGGTCTCTTGGGAGTCTAAACAGATGTTTCTTGGTGCAGAAAGTTTGAAATATTGGAGTAGACTATGAAGAACTCTTGAAACATATGAAACAGAGGAATAACAGGCTGGCATTTGTGTTTTAAGTGCTTTTAGGTGGAGATAGTTGGAAGAGTACAGTAGTAAAGGTATGACTACAGATTTTGCATTTTATATGGATAGCTAATAGAAGTTATCTGACAGCAGTTAGATATATTAAGTGCAGGAT
This sequence comes from Uropsilus gracilis, assembly GCA_004024945.1. Classification (NCBI taxonomy): domain Eukaryota; kingdom Metazoa; phylum Chordata; class Mammalia; order Eulipotyphla; family Talpidae; genus Uropsilus; species Uropsilus gracilis. Next base: position 135,556 of record PVHY01001898.1, on the reverse strand, counting down.
AATTTTCTTAAAAAAATCACACTAAAAATAGTGGAAAATTAAATAAAATGTCAAGAAAATACCAAAAAACTCACAAAATCAAGTACTGTACTTGATATATGGCCCTTGGCTCAATGGTTACTGCCCAGACAACCTAGCGTCAATTGGGTAGTCGAGTGTTACTGAGGGACTGTTTCACCTCTCACTGATAGATGTGACTACAACTAAAATAATATCTCTGTTTTTTAGCTAGATGGAATTACTTGGTTTTACCCGTGGACAGTGAAAAGTACAACTTCCAAGATATTTGATTTGCTATTTTGTTTCTAGGGAATACTACACATTTTCATTTGAGAGAGTGAAGGAATTTTGCTATACATTTTTTATTTGAGATCTGCATAGAAAGCAAGATTCCCTAATTTTATTATTTATGATAATTTCAGAATTACTAAGTTTTTAAAACTACCTAAGAAAAACTATTGATAAAATTTATGATAATTGAAGATCAAACATTGATTACAAAGTATTAATGGATCCCATATAAAATGTGTTGACTACTACTTTATATAGAGCAGATAAACAGTACTGTTTATATATCATGGAATCAAAGAAGAATAATGGTGACTCTAGCCTTGAAAGTTTAAGAGTTTTAAGTTGCTGTGGAAATGACATGGGCTGTGGATTTATAGCCTCAATCATTTGTCAGTTGTCATCCTGAGGTATTTTACTTAACTTCTGTGCTTCCAACATTTTTCATGTACATGTGTGTACACACGTTTATGATAAAATGCTTACTATATGTTAATGTGTCAGATACTGTGTCATTTAACTTATTTGATCTCATTTATTAATTTCTTTAAATAAATCTTGAACACACAAATAAGAAAAGGTCCAGTCAATTAAAATATTTATTGCCACAAAATTCAGATGTCAGTGCTGAGGCTCAAATTCAATCACTCAGTTTGGGAAACTTGGGGGAAACTGTCACTCAGTCCACGAACCTCAGCAGGTCTAACAAAGACAGGACAGTTAGATATGTCAAAAGCATAAAGAACATTTACATTTCAGTTTTGTGTTTCAAATTCATGTATCTTATGACAAGAGAACTATATATTAAATTACTTGATAAGTTCTGGCAAAAGTTACCATATTTTCCTTAAATTTATACATTATCTTAAAAAAATAAGCACAGATTGTATATATATATAGATATATAGTATTGGCCATTTGTATTTTTATATATTCACACAACTATCTCCACCTAAAAGCACTTCCTAAAATACAAGTCCTAGCCTATTATTCCTCTGCTTCATATCTTTCAAGAGTTCTTCATAATCTACTCCAATATTTCAAACTTTCTGCCCCAGGAAACATCTGTTTAGACTCCCAAGAGACTGAGGTTAATACCTACTACTCCTACCTACTACTATACATCCAAATAAGCTGCCTAGAATCTGTAGCTTTAATAAGCACTGAGAATGATTGTTCTGTCCAATGTGTGAATATATAAAAATACAAATAGCCAATACTATATATAGTCATATAGATAAATGTATATACATACAAGCTATCTATAAATAGACACTGCATGTGTACAAGAGCATTGCTATGTAAGAATTTATCTCTCTAATTTCCAAGGTCAATAACTGTGGGTAGAAGCGACATTTTCTTCTTCATATACTGAACCACAGCACCTGGAAACTGACTCTTCTCAAAAATATGAATTACCTAATATGAATTAGGTATGTTAAATGAGCCCAAAACTTGAAATATTTTTCCTAGCCCCCAAATAAATCAATAAAATTGTTTTTAAGCTTAACATTTACAAAATTTTATTAGTATACTCATTTTGGTCCACATGTGAAATAAATCAGGTATAGAATAACTTGATTACAGAAAAAATGTAGACAAAATTCCCCATGAGAGTTCTCTGGGATTAGGTAGTGAACTGGGTCTTAATATGGTTAGTTAGAATTGAAGCCAGTTGATCATCCATACAAAAAGGGAGTTTTAATTAATGACTTTGTGTCAACATAGATCAATATTTCTATAGCTTGCTGTAGGGTTTTTCATGGTCAATGTATTCTGAAGAAAGCATTTTTGTGCTATTTTTATATAGGATATTATAAAAAATGATTTTAAACACCTAACTTTTTCTTTCATCTGAAAAGTAAGTTTTCCTCTAGTTCTTTTCTATGAATATATTTAAATAGCTTAGTTAATATTCTACATACAATTTCGGATCCTGACTTTGTAGTTTTGGTGTACTCGTTAAAAATAAATGTCAAGTTGAACACTTTGCTTAATAATGTGCACACTGACTTTAGCAAGGAGTCGTATTTGGAATTTACAGTTTCAGACAGTGTATTACCCACACCTAATTGACACATAGTTTCTAGACAGGCAATCTCATTAGAACAAATTTGAATTACATGCTAGGTATGAATGGCAACACACTGCTTTGCTTCAGTATGTGAAGCAACAGAGATGCAGAGGTAATACCTTCTGTAACTGGGGTGCTGTATGCAGGTAGGGATCGATCCCACAGGTTTTTGAACATGTGGGTTTAGCCTTTATTTTGCCCTGACACGTTTTCCTGAAATATTGCTTACCTTGTTGAAGTATACATTTGTATCATACCATCTACCAAAATAATAATATAATTCTATTTCCTCATTCAAATCACTATATCACATTATTCTTTATAACGTCAAAATATCAGTCAGTCTATTAGTGAAACTGAAATTGAAAAAGTCATTATAACAAGAAAAATAGTTTCCCAAGATGGAACAAAACATTTCAAGGGACTTTTTAATAAAGATAATTTGTTCACTGAGACACGATAGAGTCAGCAATTAAAAGCTATTAATATTTTTATGACTGAGTTATTGGAAACCATGAGTTTACAATGATGGTTCAATTGTGTTATTATGAAATATTACCTGGAAGCTTGTTAACTACTCAATATTTAGACATATAATTCTGGGCTACCTACTATACTTTTGCTTTAAGATCTAAAATGTTTCAATTGGTGGTGGAAAAAACAATTTTCTCTAAAACTTTTTTTATTACTTTTTTCTACAGTCCTCATATGTAGGCCAAATATACCCCTTTTCTAATCCTTTTTTCTTGCAAAAATTTGACAGTTGGTTTTTATTTCATTCTTCTTAAATACAAAAGAAAATTTACATGAAAATGTCATAAATTACATAAATTCATCTTATTAAAAATTAAAGTATCTAAAAATCTCTGCATAGTTTTGAATGCAAATATACAAATTGATACTACAAATCCTGGAATAACTATCATCAACTATATATATTTATACTATTTTCATTCTAGTAAATAGCCATTAACTGAAAAAGATATAACATTCTAACTAAACATTTTCAGCACATATATTAATCAATATTGTACTTTTGTTTTGGGTCATAAATTTTAAGTATAAGTTTTTAGAATTTTACTTTTATACTAATATCAATTCACATTTCCGCTGATATTTAGCTTATGGATATATCAGATTTTCAACACCCATTACCTAAAAGTGAATATTCAAACATGAGTGAGTGATTACTCTGAATATCATACTATATACATTTATATTATGCAATACTAATATTTTTGACTGAGGACTGAGATCAAACTTTCATAGTTATCAGTATTGTACTACTGCTGGTCTTCAACAAAAATGTTGATCTTATCTCTGCACAAACTTCAAAAAATGACTGCTAAGAGAAAGCAAGTTGAAATGGAATTTCAATGGTGTTATTCGGTAGAGAGGAGTTTATCCCTGAAGGCCTGTTTTTCTTTTCTCACATACAGATTGTGTCAGTCACGTTATTTTACAATATTCAAGTCTCATTACTTATTCCTTTGGATTTAGTTATCTGATTTGTAAAGGTGGGTTAACTTATAAGATATAATTATTCTAATTAAATCTAGTGAGAATGTATCTTTTTTTTAATATTTATAGTACATGGCACAATGCCTGACACATAGAAGTTGCTCAGTAATAATGCTTTAATTAGATAGTATATATCAAATTATATATTTGAGGCATGTGGTTGCTGAGCTTAAAAATGAGGTTGCTTGAGTATTAACTTATCCAATAGATAAGCCAAAATGTGGTTGGAATCAACTGAAATTCTACATTAAATGATTTCTAAAATCACATCATTATGTGTCATTAGTAACTATAAAGATCAGATGAATAGTATTATGATTTTAGGTTCCAAAATTGTGTCATCAAGTCTTGGAACTTGATGCTCATTATATCTACTTTCTAGCATTCATAAGAAATTGCATTCCAGATAAATTTTAAAAGAATCAAAATTTAAATTCACATTAAACACAGGCAGAACTACACAAAAACAACACCCACATTCCCCAAATAGCTCCTCCTCAGCTTCATTTTTCAGTAACAAACTAAATTTTGCACTATTATTTTCAAATGTATATCTGGCTTCCTGGACTTATTTTGGCTGATTGAAATCACTATCTCCAATCACTTCATATTTGCTTAGATTCAGCTCAGGAGTTCAATATTTGCATTGACTTCCAAACTGCTAATCAGTAGAGGTGTATCTGCAACATTACAGAATTATTCAGACATTCAAAAATGTAAAGTACTCTGAGAGGAAAGACTAAAAACTCTTCTGGAAACATGAAACACTTGAAACACTTCAGTAAATTTCAATTGCTTTGTGATGTGCAAGCAAGAATCTCGATCACTTTCACACTGCAGCACTTAAGCTCTCTGATAATTTTATACCCGCACAGTCATTTTCCCAACACCATCATTCCCCCTGCTGAAGTGGTTTTAAAATATGTGAAGTGTTTCAATAATTTTAAATTATCTTCTATGGCACTAACTCAAAAGATGATCACCTCCAAATTTAAAAGCTAATGAAATTTGAAAGTAGTTCAATATTTTTTAAACTATGTATTGTGATTTCAATAGTATTATAAATGACTTCAGTTTGGACTGGGTAGACTACACAGTAATATAATGCAAGATATATGCAATAAATCTAATTACATCAAGTCAGTAAAAATATTCGAAAATGAGTCATCATTCTGTTCTCAACTCTTGAATAAGATATGTGCATAAAATTCATTTCCATGCTTTAATAAAGACATAAACCAAAGAGTGCTTATAAAAAACAAAAACATCTAGAAACTATTGTTTTGAAATATAAGCGCAGAGAATTGTTCAAAAGTATTAATTGGAAAATAAAATGACCACATTTCATTAATACAGAGAAATTTCATTATAACGCATAAACATGGAGAGTACACACACACACACATACACACATACAAATATAGATATGGTATATATCTATATTTTTTACATATATAGAGGTGTATCTGCAAATTGAGAAACACTTAGATCCTTTAAAACAAATTGTGGAAAACTTTAAAACAATACACAACTACTGAAACAATGAATTTATTTTTTTAATATGACTTGACTTTCAATATTAATGTCCCTTTGAAGTCTATTTAAAAATGCCCATGGGTTCCCCTACAATTTACAAAGTTTTTTCTTCAACTGCCACAATACTTGAAATAAAAATAACAGTCAGGAATATGCAAAATACCCACTGATTTTTATGTACATTTAGAAAGTTCTTAGGATAAAGACACCACAATAAAAAAAATAGAAAACTGAAATATTGAACAAGAAAGGGAAAAGATAAAATGTATGAACCCAGATAATAACTACTGTGCTGACAGTGATAAATAAAAACCAAGAGGATAAACAAGTTGTCATTGAGTGTAATGGGTTCATTACCAAATACAAAAATAAAGATCCCCCCCAAAAATAAATAAATTATTCAGAGACTGATGTTTTTGTGAGAAAAAAAAGATTATTTTATTTGTACTATCTGCAGACATACTTTTTCATAGTCATTGTCTAATAATTTAGGAAATTATACTATGAAATGAGTTAACACGTCCCCTGCTGACAATAGGGATCACATGAAAAATCATGGAATTTCAGTGCTAGAAGTAAGGTTTGACTGTACTTAATGTGGTCAAACACTTCCATTTTATAGAAAATAATTTATTAAAAAGATGAAGTGACTGGTGAGTGGCAGAGTTCTGACAAGAATTCTGGTCTCTTACCTGTGTATTATTTTGATGACTGGCATTATAGATGCATCTTGTATCATCTTGTTCTCTTAGCACAGTTTTTGTTGCATTTCACTATGAATGAAAAGAGAAAACAGTCACAGTGACTTGACTGTGAAGTACTTTTTCTTTTCTAGAAATTGTATTTGAAAGATCTTTTACTGTATGCATTATATTATGTAACCATCTACATTAAAGTTCATTATAAAAAGATGAAATGCAAAAACATTACAAAATATAATTTTGAGATATATGAAACAGTAAGTTTTAAAGCTAATGACATTTTGGGAATAATAATAATATACTTTAGTCCATTAACAGAAGAAATTTTGTGAGTTGAAACTTAGAGACAAAAATATTATTTAAAATTGATTAATCACTGTTCATTAAATTAGTGTTGTAATTACATTATCACCATGACCTCTAGGATCCCTATAATTTTATTTTTAACTCCCTAAGAAAAGCTGCTTGCAGAGCCATACTTGTGATGCTTAAATAATATTAATGATGGTGACAATTACTGTACTCATTTTTCCACATGATTGACATCAAGATGAATTGAGGTGCATTGTTTTCACAGTTATTACTCTTGACAGACAAGTCTCTATATGTTATACCAAATGGATCATTACTTATGCATGCAAGAGGTCTTTTTAAGCATTAAAATTTTACAGTCAAACTTTCAAAATTCTATCTAAAATTTACTACATAAAAGCAATATACTTCTTTTGTTTTATTATTTTTTTTATTTTTTATTATTTATTTATTTATCTATATTTCACATCATTTCAGTTTTGATGCAATGAAGCCCAAAGTCAGATAGTAAGACATGCAGCTCATAATAGGATTAAGTACATGAATTTGGAAAGAAAGCGCAAGGGACATGCTTTAGTGAAGATGTATTGGGAGAAGTCAAACTTCCATTCTCACAAGGCTCAGGCAACAGGGGACTATTGGGAAGATTGAAGCAATATATCCCAAAACCAAAGCAATATATACTACCTATGAAAGGTCGAGACAAACCTTTCTAACACTACCTACATCCAGATTGCCTGTAAATCTCTTACAGTCAGCCTGTGAATCATCTTACTGAGGAAAAAGTACTGGTAGCTTCTGGGTCCAGGTCAAAAGATGAAATAGAACCCACAATCTCAAGTTTGTGCTAACCTCACCCTCAAAGATCTTTCCCCAAAAAACTTTCCTCCTTCAAAGTTGGCTATTTTCTAATCTCTGAAATCCGGTCAAATCCACATAGACATTTGACTGACAGATATTATGAGATTTTTTTTTTTTTTAGTTTTGCTGCTAAGCTGTCAGTTATTCATTATGGCACCAATGAAAAACAAATATAATTACATAGTTATTATTTATTTAAAGACATCTTGAAAAGGTAGCTCATAGCCACACTGTTTTCTCTATATGTTTTCTATGGATGCAATGGCCTTCACATTCGCACTTGTATCCGTCCTTCCATTATGGAAGGTTTTTTTTTACAGTAGCAAAAGCACTTCATGTTTCCATAGATGATTGCCATTTTTACTTGTTTCTCATCTCAATACGTAAGCTTAAACTGTTTCTTTCATTTTCTTTCCTTCCTTTCCTTTCTTCAGAGCCAAATTGGTTCTCTCTAGAAATACTGCTGCTTTTCCTGAGATAATTACACACTCCTTCTATTAAGTTATCCTTGAGAAGCCTTCCAAGTTTAGAGAAATCTTTAATCTGCAGGATTTCTAAAGTTGTCCCCTTATACTGCATCCATGACCAGACGTCACAGATACTTTCCTAATTTCAGCTACTGGTTTGGGGATTTTTTGTTTTGTTTTGTTTTAATATAATGAAGTTTGTTTCTATTTTTGGTTTTGTTAAGGGTGGTTGGTCCAATATTTGCTTCCCCTCCCCTTTCTTTGCTTTTTAGGATAAATTAATAAAAATAAAAATGACTTCATGTCCCAAATTCTAATTAAGATAATGTAGATATTTCAGCTAGTGGTTCAATATAGGGAATTAAAAAGACCTAGTACTTAGAGAGGATGAATGCATTGGAGAAAATTATATGAAAAATAAGTTACAACTAAAAACTATATCAATTTGTTATAAATTTCCCCCTATATTTTAGATAGGCTTTTCCCTTTAATTCAGAAGTTTTCTTGCTGAGATTTTGTGTGGGAGCTGACCTGAAATGGGGGACCCATGGGGTGAAAGCACCCATGGGCGAAGCTCTCTGCCCCCAAAGGAGGGGTGTTTTGAGGAGCTGACCTTCACAGGGGACCTTTAGGGCGCTGCTCCCAGAGCCCAGGCAGGGGAGTTGTTGAGGTCATCCTCTGATTTACTAAACAATTCTAAGCAGCCCTGCAGTCAGAGTATTTCCATAAAAATGAGAGAGCAAATCCTATTTACCTTGGTGGAGTCTCAGTGAAGGGATAACAAAAGATTGTTTTGGAATGCTTTTGAGAACGTTATGTTGTTAGTTAAAATGTTTAAGTTACACTGAAGATAAATCTGCAATCTGTTGATATGTTAATTGCATATACTCATAGAATGCTGATGTAATCGCCTAAAACACTATATATATCCACGAAAACCTCAAATAAATCGCAGCAAATTCATCACCCCTTGAGTGTGTGTCTGTTCTCCAATCACCGGCCCTGTGTCTTTCCTGCCCAGCTGAACTCTCGTTCTCCACGGCCTGTGCCCTCGCCTGGCTGGTCCGCAGCAATTTTGTCTAATAAAAATGATCTTTACATACATAGAAACAAATGAAAATATAGCAAAAACTACAGAATCTGAGAAAACAATAAAGCTATCTAATTACTTGAATAGAAAAAACATTGTGGATATAATAGATTTATATTTTTCTCACATGTGTAAGTCTTAATAAAATTAACCAAAAAATGGTTCACATCCTAAGTGCCAGTCCACTGTTGTCCATTCTAAGGTATCCCACAGGTACACCAAGGAACAAAAGAAAATGTTTCCAACATGAGCTTTCATAGTGGTGATGCAGATGAATACAAATAGGCAACACTTTGTTTACTCATAAGAAACAAAAGAGCTTGGTGAAAGAGAATTTATTTCAAATGGTGTTTCGGAGGAAGTTCTCACAAATAGGCAACATTTAACAGACTAAAGGAAGAAAATATACCAAGCAGAGACATGAAAATGAAAATATGACAGCCATGTAATGTCATGTGTTCCTGTGTGGTTTAATAAGAGGGCATGCCCAAGTTGGAGGTGAAGTTCGAAGGGTATTAAGTGACCTAATAATAAAAGTGTGTAGACAGTTATAGACTTTGTCTGGCACCCTTGTCCTTGAGTGAGTTAGGAACTCATGGAAGTTATAAGGAAAGGAATATTGTGGTCTGACTTAAGTTTTCTCAAGGCTCTTCTAGCTTCTATGTAGATCTACAAAGCAGGCAAAGGCAGAAGTAGGAAACTTAAAAGGGCTCCATTTAATATAGGCAGGTGGGGACTGTAGTCTGTAAGTGGGTAGTAACAGTGACAGTGGTAAATGGGGTCAGATTTTGCAAATATCTTCAAAATACAGTCAACACAGTTAAGGCTGTGGCATGTGAGAAAGCATGAAATAAAAAATAAACAAGATATTTGAAGACCATTTGGAAATTTTAAAATTTTCCATTTCCCAAATGTTCATCCTCTAGCCTGAAATTTAAGACTACAGGAAGGGTTACACTCCTAGATCCTTTTATTCTTCTTCATCTTAAGTCAACAGTCATATTATTTTCTGCAGAATATGGGCTACATGGTGACCCATAAAAGTTGAATGAAGAATTAACTTAATAGTTATGAAGAGTGTTAAATGTTTTGCATGTACATGTATATGTAATATCATATTGTTTATATTGAGAGAATACTGCCATGGCAATATGTGTTTTATAGTATCTGAGATAATTCATACACCTATTTCACAAAGAAAAACAAAAATTTGTGCATACAGCATAATTCAAATTCTGCCTGAAGTGTGTCACACAGAAATGACAATATTCAATTCAATAATACAAAATCAATAGTTGTTATTGAACTGCCATCTAAGTCAAATTTTAGAAGGACATTTTGTTGATTATTAATTAAATTGACATATGTCAAGTGAAAACCAAATAGTTTTTCTTTTACTTGATAATTATTGAGTACATTTTCCTATAAAATACAGAAGTTAAAATAATAGAGCTAACAGCAAATAATCCATCAGATATACTTTTAACAATGAGGTTTAACTGCTTAAAAAAATTTATTGTCTGTGTAAATTCTATAAATAAAGCTTTGCAAATGGTCTTCTAACTTGTATTGATCATGACCTTGGCATTCAAAGTCTAATTATACTAAAAACTGCCCATGCCTCTTTTGCACTGGAAAATCATTACTTGAAATTAATCAGTTCTTCAAAGACAACATCCTGATTATCATGTGATTATTAGGATAGTATGCAATTTAAATTATATATGGTATTAGTTTCAAATAGGTATTTGTATAAATCATAGTACTAATATGAGGGTAACTTCATAATGCATTTTTATCTTGTGTCACAACAAAAAGATATTAAAAAAACACATTTCTGATTAAATATTACATTTCAAGAATTAACAATTTAAAAAGAATTAACAATTTAACATTCTTGAGTTTTTACTATATGCCAGTAACTACTGTAAGTATATTATTTTCATCTAACAAATAGTGTTAGTATATTCAAAGACTACTGCAACTACTTTGTAATTATTACTAATTTAATTCTTAAATCTCATGGCAACTATTGTTATAGTCTCTATAAAGATGAAAGAAAACTACAAGATTTTACCAAAACTGAATATAACACTACTTTGCCTAAATATTATTATGTGGTGACAAAGTTGAGTCCCAAGAATCCTTAACTAGAGGCAAGAATTTTAAATATAATAGAAAATCATTCCCATCATTAGGCTCTATAACAATGGCAAAGGTAAAGGAACCTCACAGTGGAACTAAGATGCCAAATTCAGTAGTTTTCTTGTTCATCAAGGAGGTTTTTCTTGTTAGCCAGATCTAAACTATATGAGCCTTTAAAAACTGAATCCAAGCCTGGCCTGAGTGAAAGAGTCTAAGCAACAGAAATGTTCACCTGTTGATGCTGAACAAGCAAGCTACTGTATTGTCAATATCACATGATAAACAAAAATCATGAGCAGACTCTAGGGGCTGAGAACCCTTGTCCTACAATTACTAAGAACTGAATTTTATATGCAGTTAACTGGGGTCTTCGATTTGTCTAGTTATTAGCTTAACTATTATCATTTTGTACATTTTAGTTTTTTTTTTTTCCACTCAGCATTTCTACTAGTGGCAATAAAGTATAGGTGCACCAAACACCTCCATGATAAAGTTGGCTTCACAAGATAAATGCTTTAAAAAGTTTACAGTGTCTAGATACTAAATATGCCAACAATATTTTTAGCATGACTTCCTAAAGAAGACCACATGTTGAGAATGTAAACCTACAGAATGGAATAAACTATAGATTATAAATCACTTAATCAAAGTTCAAATATGAAAAAGTACCAAAAATATGGCTCATGTGTTTACTTCTTCTCTACTGCAAAATCTCTTCTGTACTATTTCTCATCTTAGGCCCTACTAACCAGCTCTTTTTCATCATTTAAAATCCATTCTTACTAATTTTTGTGCCCATAATCTGCTGATACTTAACGCACCAGTACAAAAATAATTGCTTTTTATGAGTCTCTTTATACTGGCACAAAATCCACTATGAGTATGACTGTCCTTGACATTTCTCTAGTACCATATCTAGTCCAACCACCCATGCATAATCCTAGAGCACAAGGACATTCTTTTGCTTCACTGTTTTTTCTTTGAAATGTTAGCCAATTCTTTACTGAAGAATGTTTTGAATTCATTTACTCCTTCCCACATTATGCTTTGTCTCACATTTAATTTTGACTATATGCAGAAGGAATTATTTTAATGCCACTTGAAACACTTTTATTTGTTTCAAAAGAAATAGAATGTTGTTTTTACTTCATTTTTATTTGCCATCATAAAAGTTCTACCATTATCTTGCAATTTAACATTGCAAGATTTAACCAGCAATTCTATTTCTTCCCTGGCTTAACCCAAGAGGTACATAATTGTATGACTTTTAAATACTTCTATCAATTAGCTATGCATTACCTGCCAAGGGTGTGCTGCTATAGTTTTTAAATATCATTCAAGCATTTCACTATTAAATTTCACTATTAAAATTTGATATATTTTTGTCTATTTTCCTAAAAGACCATTAGGTCTGTAAAAGTTGATAAATAAAAATTATTTTGGGAAAAAATGTAAAAGATTCCATTTATCACTTTTCCTTAATATTTATATATTTCATACCAGACAGACATTTAAATTTTAATAACTAATTTCAAGTACCCATGTTTATGTGAAAGATTATACTTATTCTCCCTTCTCCTGATTCTTCACTTGAAAGTTTAAAGATCTCTTCTCCCCATTGTTGACTCTTAGCCCAGGAAGACTATAAAAATAAGACATATTTTCCTTTCTGATCTATGAAGAGTAAAATACTTTACAGGGCTCTTTATAACCCTTTTCTGTGTCTTATAGCTCTTGTAGTCAGGGAGGCATCAGACTAAGTACAAAATGAATCTGAATTTAAAGTTTCTTGTCAGCCTGAGTCATTTTTTAAGGCAAGAAGGGAGATATTTTGGAATGAGAATACATTTTCTATAAACATTCTATTTCTACTCTGAGAATGCAATAATATTCCTACTAACACCCTAAAACCAAAGATAATAAAATTATCTGTTTTATTATGTGTGATTAACTTCTATGTTCTCTGTACATAGCTTATTAGTCTTTGTTAAAAAGATAGAGAAAATATTAATACTATTGATAAAAATGTGAAATTTGATGCTTTAGGAATGTGTTCTCTGAACAAAGTTTAGCCTTTATAAAAATAACATAGTAATCTACTATCAACATAGGTCAAATTGTTATATAAATTGGAAGAAATAAAATCATAGTATCATACTAGGTATATACAAACAGATAAATACTATGCATTATTATGTAAAACAAAACAAAATACTGAGCTACCAATCTGAATATTTAGTTGAGTAGAAACCTTTAACGGTTTACCATAATTACAGAATTTTTATAAGTACTGGACCAGCAACATGGCTAACAATAAATTCTGGTTAAACTTTCACTTTTAATTTTTTTTTGCACATTCTCTAGTGTCATCTTTTCAAAAATCTGTGAGACTCTGATTATCATCCATGTAATCCCACATATAACAAAACTGAGAACAGGCAAAAGTAAGTAGTTCAACCAAGCACAAACAATTCAAATCTGCAAATGGAGGGGAAAAACAAGATCAGAACTACTGAGCCTAAAGGCTTTTACCCACCATTATTTCAGAGAGAAAGATCTATTTTTATGTAGGTAGGTGTATTATGTGTATTTGTATTTTATATGGAATCTAAGTTATTCCTTAGTTTGGTATCTCAGTTAAACTTTCAGTACCTTTTAATCATTTATAATAAAAGGATACTGAGATTTACATTGTGTAAAGAAATGTAATTATTTCTTTTACATTGCATTATAAAAATGTAAAAAAATACAAAGAAATGTAAATATAAAACTCTAAATTAGAATTATCTTTATAGATGTGTATAGGTATGAGATCATCTAATTAAAAGAGAAAATCTCCCAGGAGCCACACATAAACACACTGTCTACCTGAAGTATCAACCAAATAATAAATGTTGGAAATGTTTTCCTTGAGGCAGCTACAGCATTTTTTGTTTTATTTTTTGTAATTGTAAAATGGAACCATCAACAAGTATTCATTTAGGCAAACCAACTTATTGCCATTAATTCATTTTTGTCCATATCATTCTAACTTTATTTAATATCCAGAGTGGAAAACAAATCATATCACCTAATACATGATGGGTTACCTTGCATGTTTTCTCTACAATGTAATAAAAATGAAATTGAGGAATCCATTTTATTTTTAAATAATACAATAAATATACAGTCACCTTCCAGAATTGTAATTGTGGATAGAGAACAATGAGAAGACTATTCCCTAGCTATATATAATGAAAAAAATATTTTAACAGATATATGTCTCTGGTAGCTTTCATGATCATTGCTACATGTTTAATCCCAGAAATGTTAAATTCTCATTTAAATATTACTTCCCATCAATCACTAGTGCTTTCCTTCCTGGGTCATTGAGAACGTAATAATTCATTATGTCATTTGAAGGTGTGCTGACCTACATTCACTAGTTAATTTCAAAGGAAGGATCAGATGTTCCATTCCTTTTTGTAATTGATTTGACAATAGATCTTTACTAGAGACCCATGACATGATCTGAGGGCATTCCAGGCAGAAAAGACTCAAGGTCATTATTGAAATAAAAATTCCCCTAATCAATTAGTTGCCTTAACTGAACTGGCTGCTTCTGTTGACTGTCTGTTGACTGTTTTAAGTCAATCAAAGTACAACTACATAATTTTTATCTCAAATATAGAAAATACTGTTACATATTACTAAAAAAATCATATTTCAGAGCTCAGTGCTTTATCTTTATATGCATAATGTTTCATTTTAACCAGTATTTCAAATTCTGTTCATTTCTTTGTCCAATTTCAAATAAGCAGGACAAGTATTTAGAATAATATTTACTATATTTTATGATACTTTTATCATTTTTATTTAGTATATATATACTATTTATTATATAGTTCTGATGCAGTACTATTTGTACTTCAAATATATGTTCCTACATAACTTCATTCTGTCCCATAATCTTACAAACATTGATATAGAATATCAATAAAATCTTTAAATATTTTGAGTCACATGTGAAATTAATCTAGGTATCAATTCTAAATGTAGGTATTTATTAACAATGAGAAATTCAGTTTCTATTTATGTTGGTAGTAAAAAGGATTGACATGAAGGGAAATTAGAAAATTTATTTATTCTTCCTGAAAATAATATAACCAGAAGAGATTCCAGAGATAAATTGGTCTAGTTCTTGATTTTTAAACAGATGATCCAAAATGTGTATGTAGAAGATAGATGCTAGATATGTAGGTTGGTAGATGTATGCATACACATATGTACTCTTTATATAGACATAGAAACTTGCAGATATACATATAGCTATATAAAGAAACAGAATCCAGTGGGGTTTCCATTCTGAAAAGAGATAAACATGTCAAAGTTCTTTAAACTCTTAAATACTTTTGTTAGAGTATAGTAGCTACCTGATTTCATAAAATAAAATGCTTTACAAATAAAGGTATTTTTTGTTTTCACAATCACTTTATAAGCTAGATTTTTTAAATTCACATTTTAGATATCAAAAAATAGGCTCTAAGGTAAGAAAGTTTTTGACTTCTAATTCATAAATCATGACCACCAGTGCATAAATCATATTGATTTCAAGGTAAATAGTTCTAAAACAAATGCTGTTAGCTAGAAACATCATTGTTTATTACTCTTATGTTCCTATGTACCTTTTTTTTTTTAATTAAACGTATTTGTTATTTCTGTGTGAGAAGACTACACTGATTTTTCAGTTATCAAACTTGGAATATTCATTTACAATAGTAATTTTGCAAAATAAGTATTTTGCATCCCAATATTTCCATTGTTAAAAGTATCTCCATCAAAAGTGGAGGTCTCATTTTCCCCACACCCACTTACAAGTGACTGCACTGGGCTAGCTATTGGGAGCTAGGGTGTGGAGAGAGAATTCTTGCTTCTACAGCACTACATGTACCCTGAACAGCTGGGAAGGAGACACACAGAAATGTACAGACACTTGAAAGAGCCACATGGATGTATGGACAGGCTAAAAATGGCAGCTGTTATCCTGATAATGGTATTTCCTTTTGTTCCAGCTTGTGACGACCTGTCTCAGAACCCTTTTCCTCTTGTTCCCTGGGAGTAGCTGCCTTAGATTGGTACAAGACTGAAGATCTCTGTAGCCCTACTTTGGGAAAACACTGACATGACATCACATACAAAGGGATGGGTAATTTGAGGGGGGGAGGACTGTAAACTTAGGAGGAATATCCTTTCTTCTCTAATCTCTGTATGTACACTGATTCTGTTAAAATTCCTTCAAACTTAGAGTAGTTCTTCCTTTGAGCATAGTGATGATCAAATCTTTTCAGGGGGTCTAAGTCCCTGGATATCCCTTGGTCAAGCACTATGAAGATAAGAATCAGTCATTTTAACATATGATAGGCAAGGTAAAGATACTTTAGGGACTGGAATAATTTTGATTGCATAACAAGGTCAGATAAGATTTCAATGTTACTCTCTCATGAACAAATATTTCATACTTCTCATTTTAACACCACTCAGAATAGATTTTAAATAATTCTTGATTTTGACTGATTATATACAGTAGCATATTTCAAATCTTCATTTTCTTTGCATTGTTCCTGTATCAGTAGATTGAATGCAAAACTGCTATCATTTTGAATCTTCATTTTTAAACTCCCCAAGTTTAGTGTATAAGTACACAAAACAACATCCACTGTCTTAAGAGAGGGAGTGATTTTGACAATGCCTTTACCCTTTAGCTCATATCAAAGCTCTGTTGAAAACATGATTTTTTCAGTTTAACAAATAACTATGACAATAACATTCAATTTCTTGCCATTTTCCTTGTGACCACAAAGTGCTTCTTGTTATTTCACACTAATTATCTAAAGAGTCCTCCTTTCCTATATTGCCAGTTCTTTCATTCTAATCTAATGCTCATCTCCATACTTTTCTTCAATTATACTTTCTGTGTTTGAAAGCTTATCTTTTCTGAATCTTCAAGTAAATCTTGTAGTCTATACCTTATGCACAAGTGTAATAATATGACTTGTATCTATTGATTCTTACCAAAAGGTAAATGGTATGTGTATTACATAGTTCTACCAAAAGGTAAATGGTATGTGTATTACATAGTTCTAACATATAATACATGTACATATGTTATTCATACATTAATGTTACATTATAAATGCTTCTATAACAAATATATTTTAAGCAAACAGAAAATAAAGTTTATATGTTCCTCCATAATATTTGTTTTATATATTAAGCTTCACAGATAGTATAACAATATTATGTTAACCTAATACAAATCTTAGTTGTTTAATAAATTAGAACATTTTCTTGCTAATATTGAAAAAAATCCAATGCTGGTCTTAGCAATGAGGTAGTTATCATCCAAATCATTTTGTATGCAATATTTCTAACTTATAATAAATTGCTTCCAAAGTCAAGAGTCCTCATTCCAAACAGAAAAGGCAAAAGGTCTGGGAGGTCGGAATAAGAAGTTACTATGAAGATGCATATTCGTAGTTACAGGCCCCAATCCAAAAACCTGGCCCTTAACCCTCTAAGGAAAGAATTCTCCAGAAAGCACTCGGTAGAGTTGAACCAAGTTAGATTTTAGTAGAAAACCCATGTATAAGGGAGCCAGTGTGGGCAAAGAGACTATAGTTTGGTTACCCAAAGGGAGTTATGAGGAGATCACATCATAGCCCATCTTTCTATAATATGTTCAGACATACAAAATGTGTCACACTCTAACTTAACATACAGGTTCTCTGCCTTTTCTCTCTGGGAAACTATGAATTAATCATTAGTGAGGATATAATGCTTGCTTATCTTGGTACCTCAAGGTCAGTGCAATGGACCAAACTATATGACAAGGGTGTCTAGTTCATGGTTCAGTCTACCTGCTCAAACAACTTGCGGCAACTCAATCTATTGTCTCACAATTTCTTTTACCTATGTTGTGTCATTCATCATATCTGCTTGCATTTTGTCACATAAGCAACTAAGAGAGATTGGCAGATATAGGTTAATTGTATAGTTTAATTCCTTCTCAAGTGCAAGAAAGAAATAGAAATGGTATCTAGCTAGCCAATTCTTGTCACAAGAACTCTAATGATTTAACTTGCTCTATGACTTCACAGCTTTTACAGCTATGTAGAATGATTTTTACAATAGATAAACAGAAGTTCTCTCAAGTTCTGGAAAGGTACTAGAAGTTTTGTTGAGAGGACAGGAAAAACAGACTATGCAAATCTAGGTGGAACATCCTATGTAACTTACTGCTTGATGAATGCTATTCAAGTTCTTTTGTAAATGCTTTCCTGTGCTATTCAGTTTTATCTCAGATATTTCAATTATAAATTATCATAACAATGATGTATCAGTCTGAAAGAAGACTAGGCCAAATAAACCCTGTGTACCTTTGTAATGTTAAAACTTATCCCTAATTGGGATAAAGATGAAATCTTTGAGATAAAAATAATGCCTCCATATTTCAGAAGAATATACTTAGAAAAAAATTATTTCTCAAGTTCCTTTTATCCACTAATATTATTGCAGAGATTGATAATTTCTTCCCTTTCTACCAGAAAGATACTTCCAGTCCTATCCAAAGGTCTCCATGAATTACCATCCATTTGGTATAAAAATACTGTTTTATGTAACATTTCTGCTGGTGAAGAGAGGGAAACATTTCACAACAGCAAAGTATTTGCAAGGCTGTCTGCAATTTTAAGTGATAAAAAGGGAACATGGATGCCAGATGTCATATGCAATGGCATACTGGCTCTGGCTGGGGTGGCATCACATTGAGTATTAGTTACAGAATAACTAATATATAATTACTATATATTCTACATATAGATTATAATAATGAATGCTTCTGTAACTCATACTTTTTATAATCATTTTATAAACAAAGAAACTGGGGCTCAAAGATATTTGAAAAATGGTATAAGGATACAGAACTAAAAAGGGGTTTGTTTTGAATTTGAAAATACATCAAAATGATTCTTAAACCCACATGTTTTCAATTTAACAGGATATGATATGTCTTGCCATCCTATACTTATGTGATGATATGTATTGCCAGTCTATATTTAAATAAAATACATAATTGTTATTCACATTGTCTATTTATTTCATAAGCAGGCTCTTTTATTCTTTCCATTAATCTATTTTTTTGCATCCACAAATATCTAGCTGAGTAATATGTAGATTTTATAATCACAAGCTCTTATTTTAAAGGATTAATTATATGAAATATTATAGGAAAAATAAAGGAACTAAATTGTCATAATTTCCTGTTAGAGATATGTCACTCTGCTCCTAATCTACAATAACTTCTATGTGGAGTTACTCATGCACTTTGTTTTATGTACAGGTCAGACTGGACAAGCTAAACACAATAAATGCATAAACCAGAGCGTATGAACTTATCAGACTGTATCTTTGAAGCATATTCTCTTCATAAGAGGCAATTATGTCTACTTCTTAAACATCAGTCAGAATGCAGACCTTTGTTAGCTCTTACCCTAACACAATTCCAGCCTTTTTAACATTTTAAAATATGCTGTAATGGCATTTTTCCAACTTAAGTGTATTGTTTTTAAAAAGAAGCTATTTCCTTCCATTATCAATATGCATTAAAACTGTTGAACATAAAGTAAAATACAGCATTTGCAATTTTAAATGAAACTATCTTTGCATAATTATTTGGTTCAAAGATACAGAATATAATATATAACTCTTACAAAAGCACATAAATATTTATGATCTGTTTATTCTACTTAAAATTTAATCAGAATGAATGTTTCAATTCTTTGTATTGATGGTTCTTTAAAAATTTGTGTCTATTTTAATACATATATTCAAAATAAAAAAACCACACCCTAAAATGAATAACTATTTTGCATATCTTATTTTTGTTGTATTTTCTGAACATTATATATACTTTAATGGCCACAATATTTTTACATCTTATGAAATATTCTATGTTGAAATAATTTTCAAGCTTTAGCATACTAATTTTATGAACCTGAAAAGATTAGAGTTTTTAAGAAATAAAAACGTCTAGGAAATGAAAGATTGATATTAAGTACAATGTTAATATAATTAAGTTCAAACTCCATGATTACAAACTACTAGTTACTCTTAAATATGGAAGTAATGCTTGAAAGAATCTCGTCTCATCCCCAGTTCACCACCTCAGTCCTCTCAATAGCCAGGAAGCAGCATTATTAGGTTTTGAACATGAAGGTTTCAGACCTCTAGTAGAGGTATAAAAAAGCAATTACTCCAGTACTCAAAAACTTGCAGTTACTGGGAAAGCTCTGGTTTCTGAGGCTTGCTTTATTTTTTATCCAGTACTTCCAATTTCTAACCTTCATGAGGTTCTTTTTTTTTTTTTTTTTTTTTTTTTGGTTGGAATTTTCATTCACTGGTTAGAAATAGTTGATCTTTGGTCACAACACAAATATTGAAGATTTCTTTGCATAATAAAACTTTAAATGGTGTATGAGTTCATTATCTATATTTTCTTAAGATTTTTAAAAACTATATACGTACATAGCATGGATTCAAATTCTATACCAGCAAGCATAGTTTTTTTGAGGGAAGTAATTACATCTTTGTCGACATAATAGTAGCAGTTCTCAGATAAAATACTTTTTTGCAGTCAAGCATCCTAAAATGAGGCAAGCAATAACAATTCCCCTTTTTGAGACATTACCTGCTGTAGTAGCTCATTTAATTTTTGTTAATCATTTAATATAAATTGTTGCCAGGTGAATTTCAAAAAAAAACTTTAAATTCATAAGCAGATGATATCATCTCATAACTATGTCTTTAATTCGTATATCATTTACTATATATATGACAAATCATATATGAGTATATATATAGATAAACACACATGCATAGTGTCTGTATCAACAGGGGGATTATATCGTGGTGAAACAGGAAATCTCATGATGAGTATTACTCTAAAAACCTTTGCAAATTTTTTTCTCTTACCTTTCTTCATGTCTACTAAAAAAAAAATCACTTTTTTTTTTACTTTGTGAGTCAGACTTTTATATAGCAACCTTGCTAAATGTATATTTTATTTTTTAAAACTGTGAGTTTGTGTTTTCTTTTTTTCCCCCTACTTGTATGTAATAACAGTTATGGTCAATAACAGTTATGACTTTTTAACAGTATACTTTTTAATAAACCCCATCCATTGAATGCCTCCACAAAATATTATTTTAGCTTTTGGTCAGTTATTCCAATCAGTTCATCTTGGATGAGCTTTCTTATGTATGTAGTGTACAGTTTTGTGTGGGCTGGTCTAATTGACCTCACCCAAAGGTTGAACTCTACTCAGCATAATCACTCATGCCACAATAGGTCAGCACAGACTTATTGTCACAGTAGTCTCAGTGGTCAAAGAATAGGAGACATGAATATGGTAGAAAAATGCATCTTCACTATTCTACCAATTAACTCAAATCTGTAGTTTAGATGAAGGAGGAGAAAATAGACTCTACCTCTAAATAGAACGTTACTTATCACAGTGAAGGGTCATGAATTTAAATTGGGATTAATTTGGGCAATTTTTGCAATCTACTATCCTTACTATCTTAGTTTTCCTATGCTATGCAACAAATCATGGTAAATTTAAAGATTTGAAACAACTTCTATTTCTTACCTCGTTTCTACAGGTCAGAATTCTAGGCACAGCTTAACTAGGTTCTCTATTCAAAGTAGAACCAGGTGCTGATTGAGCTGAATCTCATTCAGAGAATTGATTAAGGAAAACTTATAAATTCTCTCAGTTTATTGCAAGATTTCATTTTCTTGTGTTTGTATAATTTCTCACAGATCTTAAGTGAGAGTCTCTGATACTATGAATCTTTGATGTCAGGGAAATGCTAGGATTTCTAAAAAGCTCACCTGATTAGATCAGATTCATTCAGAATACCTCTTTTTTTAATTACATAAAAATATATTGCTTAGAAACTATTTTGCTTTTTGAATTGATATATAGTTCTCTTAGTGAAACACACTGTTTCATATTTCACTCTACTTTTTTTGCTTTGAGTATTTCAGAAAATAATACAGTCCCCTTTGCTGAAAGATGTGGAGGATGCTGGCTTGACTATGAAGTATACGTTGGATGCATATTTAATAGTACTGAGCTGAAAAATGTGAGATGGGCAGCAGTTCAAGAATCTTATGAAATGTTCTCTCAGTGGACAGGTGAAATTTTTCTGAGTTATGAACACTTCAGAATAATACCTTCTTATTTAGGGCTTCAATTTCTTTCTATTTATATTCACTTTTTGTCTAAATCTAGAGAATAGTCTCCTTCCAAAGTAGACTGAAGGAATATATCAGTCCAAAATTTCTATTGTGCTTTTCTTTTTCAACTATATTAAGACATATGCTATTGTTCTCTTTCTTTAATTTTTCTTTCTTTTGTTTCTTTTTCTTTCTTCTTTTATTGGTTAATCCAAGGATATCTCTCTACTGTCCACAGATTTGTGCTGTATTTTCCTTGCCTAACTTGTCTACAAATAGATGCAAAGTAGTCCCCTCCATTAACGTTCTCACATGTTTAATATTTTAAGATTTTCAAGGGCCCAGTCCCTTCTGATGGCTCACTTGATTAAACCAGGCATCAGGATAGTCTCCCTTTTGACCAACTCAGAATTAACTGACAATAACTTAAACTAAGGAGTTATATCCCATCACACTTAATGGCAGGAGATTATACAGAATGTGAACCCTGGATGGGTGGAGGAAGAATCTTTGAAATAATCTTGAAAGAAATACATTTATTTAAATTTTTAAGACTCTCAATTGAAGAGTATTACCTTTAGTGCATTTTTTGAGGATGGACAGTCAAAGAATATGAGAGAAAATGAGAGGTCGATAATGGTTGCTGTTATCTATATATAATATTAGATAGGGATACATGAATGCTAGCAGCACAGTAGATAGGCATCTAAACCAGAAAGTTGAGCTGGGCAAACGTCCTTAATAGAGTAACACTTTGAGTTTTGAAAAAAGAAAAAAAAATTTTTTCATTTAAGTGAAAAAATAAAATGAAAACATAAATGTATTTATCAATTTAATGTGAACCTTTTCTATTCATATATATAGCAATAGTAGTATTGATTCAAATTTCTGTGTCCATTATTAAAAAGCATTTAATACAAACATAGATTGAGTTCATAGTTTTATTTTATTTTTGTTAATTCAGGACAGGTTAATATGTTTTCCAGCTCGTCTACATGGTATCTTACCAGCACTATGAGCTGTTATGACCCTTTGAAAACACAAGAGGGAGATCTCTGAAACAATGAAAGCTTAAAGAGATAAATTTAAGGCCATGTCTTAGAGATATAAAATATTGAACATTAACTTTAAAGAAGAAAAAGGGTTTTGTGAATACTTAATTGCAACAGTCAAAATTTACTGGTAAAATCTAAAGATACACCTAGCTGTGGTAACTATATACCACGAGGATTTGTATAGTGTTTAAAAGTGAAAGTGAAACAACTTGGGACTATGTTCATTTCCTTCTTCCATTTCTACCATAATCATATTTGTACAGTTAATAAGAATCTGGGAAAATACAATAATTAGAAACCCCCATGTAAGCTTTTTGGAATTCTATCTTTCTTTAAATTATATGTTTGAAACTTTATAGTTTTTGAAAGTTGGTAAAATTTTAAAATCACCACTTAGAAGCATAATATTCAAGTTTTTAGAAACCCTTATTCAAATATGACAATATCTGTTTAATTACATTATATTACTGTATTCTTAAGCCTCATACTTAAAATCTTATAAATAATGGTTTTCATTATAGATTCTGACTGATGCTTCATGAAAAATCATCAGCCATTTCAAAATATCAATTATGTAGTAAAAACCATTTCTTTACTCCTGTAAAGTCTATCATTGCATTAGGATCTTTTTTTCTCATTCTTAAAACGAGTTTAAGAGTCAGCAGTAGTGATCACTCTGATATTAACTTCTCCACTCCATTTAAAAAAGTTAAAAGCTTCCCCACTCCCCATATATGTGATTTTCTAAGTCAGTCTCTCTTCACCACTAAAATACTGCCCACACAAAGTGATACCTTAGTTTTCTTAAGTTCTCTTGAATGTTTTCTTTTTTCCCCTCTGCCCTAACTCTGTAAAATGTTCACACAGCACAGGCATGCCTACTGTTCCAAGGGATCATTCAAAAAACCAGCAGACTGTAAACTGAATGTATTCTTATCTCCGAAGGATGAAGGACAGAGCTGGCCTGCTGGGATTTGAAGTGTTGGTTCCAGGGAGTCTAGATATTTCAAACCAGACGCTTACACAACCCATTTCTCTCTGGCCTTATGACTGAATGCACTAATTCACTTACCATTCAAAGTGTCCTTCTATAATTTATGCCACACACTGACATGTATTTAACTCTATAAAATGCCTCGAATACAATTTGTTTGAAAGACATTATACACAGTAAACCACAATGCATTTTTTAAGAGGCATCATGGAATAAAAATAAATATAAATTGAGGAAAAATGCTTATTAATTGGCATTTATATGGCATTTCATGTTTACAGATAGTTTTACCGTCATTTTTTATTAGTTTAATGTGCCAAGTATCTCTGGGCCCAAAGAGCTACTTAAGCACATCTCCAGACTTTATGCCCTAGAGTCTAGACTTGTGGGGTCAAATGTTGTAAAGGCAGTCTTTCTGGAAAAGTTTATCCTAGAACCATTAAAGAATTTTTAATGTGATGAATAAGAATACATCCAAGACATAGTTTTCACTTAACTGTCTGTTTTTGAGGAACTAAGAAGAATAAGTATGTATGGCTATTAGTGGTTTTATCTGCAAAATTATGTCATAGTAACACAAGAGATGTGTATCCCACCTGCTTCTGATGTTTATTTCTGTTGTCTAATGTTCTGTTGTCATGGTCTAATTCAGGGTCATTTCTTCTGAGTATATTTTACACTTATAGGAAAGAGTTTTAGATATGACCTGCAGGTAAATTATAACTGAGTAAATAAGTGCAACAGACTGTGGTGTAAGTGATAGTGTCTCAAACGGATTCCAGCATTTGTATGTCATGTATATTTGGATATCCACTGTTGACAATATTTTGATGATATGTTTGCCATTATTTTAAAGGCAATTATGAGAGGTACACAAACATATTTTGACTGAAGACTCAAAATCTTCTCATGGAATTTTCAAAGAAAGCCCATATCATCCAGTAGTTTACACAGCATATAAGCTTGATTTGTTCAATTTTCATGAGGTCCACTTTTATAATCACATTTAAAATCTGATAAAGACACTCAGATGAATTTTTGTGACTAGCAAAAATAATAACACTTTGCAAAATTATTTGTGTTAAGATTAAATATCTGATTTAAAAAATTATGAGGAACAAATTATAAATAATTTCTCTGTAGAGCTTGCAACTATATGGTTTCAAAAATTCTTTTTTGTATTAGTAAAATACCAAAAGCAGTAAAATTCAAGAGTGAGGCTTTGGGTCAGCTTTATAAGAAAACTATAAATAAAACTGACTACAGTCACTAATATGTACAATAAAAGTAAATATATCTATTTGTCTCAAATTTAGCTTATTGTGTGTTACTGAAAATTTATGGCATACATTCTAGAGTGTTACACTTGCTAAATGAATAGAAGGAATTAGCAGGAACAGAAGAAGGAGTTACATTCTTTTAATATACTATTTCATGTAGTGGAGTCTTTGCAATGTACTATAAGGTAGCTAGCAATAATTCCCATGCTATAAAGAAAATGAAAACCAAAGCATTTTTATTACAAGTTGTAACAGAATCAGCTAAGAGGGATTTTTGTCTGATTCCAAATCTGAGATCTTTCCATAACAGCCACTGCTCCCATCAATTTGAAGTTTTTCTAGTCTGTAGAACTTCACATATAATCATTTTTGTAAGTAGACTGTTCTTAGGAAAGATTGAGGTAAAAAGAGAAACAACAGTATAAGTATGCATGTATGTATTTGTATGGTGGGGGGGAGAAAAGAGGGGGGAGAAGAGAGACAGACAGAAGCTAAAACATTTCTATCGAGTAGTCAAAAAACCTCTTCCCAGATTCAAGAGGAAGGAACATAGACCCCATCTATCAAGTTTCACTTCCCAATCTTCACACTATGATGCTCTGTCAATTATGAAAGGATCACAGATTTACCTGGATTAGACTATACTCAAGTCACTAAAGCCAGAGACCACAAAAAAGGTCAAGAAAATTATTATAAATATATATTTTATCTGAACTATCTCTTATCTATCTTTATATTTTAAACAATTATTTATAATCTTTTGTATATTGTTTTATATCTAAATTCTCAGAATACAATTTGTTGTATTGGTTCCTGAGGATACGTGGTTCTTTTGGGGTGCTCATTAATTCTGAAATTATTCTTAAGTATAAATTCTGGATTTATCCTTAAATTTTGCTTGACCAAATTTTAGGCTCTCATCATTTCATTCATTCCCTATTCCACAGATAATAAGATATTTCTGTGATGAACTTTTTTAGTCTTATCAAAGAGTCTTAGTGTTGGCCAGTTTTATTATTATATATTATTCTCAAAAATTTTTCAGATAATGACAGCATCTATATCAGATTTATGCATCTGTGCATACCTTATCATGTCCTTACACACAGAAAACAGATATAAAAATGACACACATACACATATGCACACGGGGATACAACATTATTGGAGGCTTCATGTTGTCCTACCGGTGAACTTCATGTCACTGTGAGTCCTTTAGCAGGATTGATGACCTGAGGGGGGAGGGGCATCCACACTCTTCTAGACCAAGTCCCAAGAGGACAGCTACTACAACTTCTAACACTTTATTATTGGCTAATTTGGGGCTTCTTTCACTCAGATGACATAGTTAGAAGGATGTCACAGCACAAATCAATATCTAGTGCCTCACCATTGATGTGCCCGCTACCTGTAACAACAGCTGTGTCTACAACCATTTCTTGAGTAGTCAGGATACTAATTATTGTAAGCATGCTATACTTGGAAAGTGACTCTCCAAGAAAATTCTGACCTCTTCATGTAAAACCTAGACAGCTTGCTGCACACTCAGCAGGAGCGTTTGTGGTTTCGTTTCCTGACAGCCTCGATTTTATCTCTCTGCTGTCAAGGGTATGCAAAAGATTCCATTCACAGTGAAATTAAAATGCACATGCAATGCAGTTTTAAGCAATAAGAACAGATGATGAATTCATTAAAAGTAGAAGATGCCTGCAATTTCACTGTCTCCTAATTATAGTTGTCTTAACTTTTCCCTACAAACACTTTTTTTCTGGAATTTACTCTTAACAGAAAAATATAAGATTATATTTGAGAAGATTACACTATAATTTTCTTAAGACTTTTCTCTCAAGAGTTCTTAAAAGGATTTACCTCTCATTTTCCTAATTTATAAGAATTCAAACCACTAGATGCAACACATGGTCTGAAACTCCTCAAATTATTCAGTTCAAAGCTTCTAATCTTGATTAAGCATATATTTGTGGGTTTGGGTTTTTTTTGGGGGGGGCTACTTTTAAAGTTTGAGGTAAATTTACAAAATATATATGCCATATATATGCATAGAACATTAAATATAATTTCATAGGAAAGAAATGAGAAATTAACTAGTTCCGTCCCATAAAAAATTTTGTGGGAATCAATTATACATTGTGAAAAGGGTTACACAACAAAATGTCAAATACAAACAATCTACTATAAGATAGAAAATGTAGCATATCATTTAATATTATAATCCATAATTTAACTCTGATGAGCATCTTTGTTTTTTTTCACTTACTCATGTATTCATAGATGACTTTTTTTTTTTACTGTACCTGCTTTCTTTTGCTCAATATACTTTTCAAGTTTTCTCCAGGCTTTTATGTATTACATAATCATCTTTTTTATTTGAATAAATTACAATATTTTAAGCCATTTTCCATCTGATAGTCATTTGGGTGCTTTCAAGTCTTGGTTGCTATTAATAATTATACTAAAATATTCTTATATGGATCACTTATGGACATCGTAAGTAAATATCTAGGAGTCAAAGTATTCTTTCACTTGTTATCGTTCTCTCTTTTGACTCATTCTGATTAGACTTATCAATTATATTGATCTTCCCGAAGAACCAGCTTATGGAATTGCTGATTCTCACAATTGTTGTTTCTGATATTTATTTCTATATTATTTTAAGCATGTTTTTTTTCTAATTATTTTGCATTTAATTTTCTTTTCCGAACTTCTGCATGTAGAAAATAAGTTATTTTACACATTCTTTATTAATAGAGGTATTTAAAAACATGATTTTCATCCAGGCATTGTTATAGCTGAGGTTTAACAGGTTGTGCTTTATTAGCTCTCAATTAGATATGTTTTTAAATTTCCTCTGTATTTTCTTCAAATCATTCATGTAAGTATCAGAATTTAGAATTAATTTTATGAAGTAGTTTTAGAAAATCATTACTTTGTAAGAGGCATACAATTTATTTGCCACTGAAATATTTTGGTATACTTGACACAAATCAGTTGACTATATAGGTTTGGATTAGTTTTTAGACTTAGTTCTGTTCCACTAATCTATATGTCTTTTTTTTTGTTTTTATGTTACTACTGTTTTGGTTGCTACTAATAGAAGCATTGAAACTGTAGAGTAAACCTTGATATACAGTAGTGGGGGTGCCTTTATTTTAGTTCTTTCTCAAAATTATTTTGGTCATACTTCATAGAATCAGTTTCTAAATTTCTACAAATATTGCTTTCTTTTTTCCAATTATGAGAAGGGAATTTCAGCATATTTGTTTTCCTTTTTCTTACAGAGTTACAAAATAATACATTTTGTGAAAGGATTTTGCTATAAGGAGAACCACTTTTCTTGTAAACTTATCTACATTGCACTGAATTTCATTTAAATGAAAGTCATTAAAACATTAGCAACTATTAATATTTTAGTTTATTCATATGTCTGTGATTGTAGTTATATATACACTATATTTAAAATTAATATTTTATAAACCAGGAAACAAATTATAATATTTTCCCATAAAAAGAACTGGTAGTAATATTTTCATCTTCATCCTTTTGTTTGTATGTACTATTTTCTCATAAAGATTCAGGAAAACTAAAGTAGATTAGGACATTAAGGTTCCAATGCATTGGGATTTATTTCTAGAATTCCTGTTTTTCTTTTTCACTGTTTCTTGGGTTAATTTCACTCATTTCCTATATATACATACACATACATAAACACATACAGAGATATATGTACGTATGTATATTTGCATAAGCATTAAATTTACATATTTGGGGGAAATTGACAGTTTCCAAAAATTTATGCCTTGGTATTTATTGTCATATTTATGTTCTTCAACAGAATTTAAAAGTTTCTTTATGTGCACACTGAATTGGTGTTATGATCTTCTTAGATATTTGTATTTTGTTCTTATTAATTCTACATTTTAACTATTCCTTCATTTTTTTTCTAATTTATTTTTCACCAAAAGGTGAAAAATTTTTCACTAAGAATGACTTACTCTTACTCATATCATATTTCTGGATCCTATCAGGCTGAACATTTCATATTTTTGACACATTTTTGATATATTATAGATTTTGACTTGGTGAAGTGTTTGCTTCATAGTTTTATAAATATTGATAGTCCACTACATATTTTCTACAACTTTGTTGTGTAGTTTTATGATAAAGGAAATTAAGATAGCTATACCTAGAATTAACAACAACAAAAAATGTCTTTAAAAGGACCTTAATCATTGATTAGAATATTCAGCATCTTGTTATGATTGTCACAAAATTTAGTAACAATCAAAAATCACTACTTAGTAGATGTGCATCATCTTATAAAGTTTTGAAATGCACCTTTTGAAAAGGAGTTGGTGTTGAGCAGATACAGGCAAGCTATAATAAACTAACTTGTTCACAGAAGATTATCCAAATGAAAGCTTCACGTTCTTGAATTTCATATTCAAAGCACTAAGTTAACTTAATAGTGACATAATGAGTTATTTTGTTCATGACCTCCTACAGTATTGATTCACAAGGTGCTATTCTTACTCATTTTTATTTCTAGGCTAAATGACAGTATTAACCAGGTAACAGTGGTGGGTGGAAACTTAAAAATGCTGTCATCTAGATTGCAAAAAAAAATGCACACTATTTTAGAACTTATAAACTGATGGAACACATAATTTATGGTTTTTACAGTAATTCTGTGATGTGAATAAGCAAGGACTATTTGGAAACTATAAGTATTTTTAAAGTCCTACAAAAGGAGATCCTCAGAATCCACTCATGCAACCATAGCTAACTAATGACAGATCCTAAACTACACACACACACACACACACAGAGAGAGAGAGAGAGAGAGAGAGAGAGAGAGAGAGAGAGAGAGAGAGAGAGAGAGAGAGAGAGAGAGCTGTTACCTGGAAGTTTAAATCCATGCATTGAAATTCAAACACCTAATATGATGATGTTTGAATGTGGGGTCTTTGGGAAGTGAGTAACACACTTGTAAAAGTGACTGGAGAGAACTCCTTTATCTCATTAGTAGGATGAGGATACAACAGAAAGTCTGAGACTAGGAAGTGAGCCCTTATCTTGAAGTTGCTGGCTTTCTGATCTAAGTTCTAGCTGCCAGAACTATGGGTAATACATTTCCATTGTTTACAAGCTTTATAGTCTGTGTTGTTTCATTAGAGCAGCCAAAACAGATCAAGACACACATATATGAGAAATGAGACATATCTGATTAAAAAATAAAATTCAGTCGCTGATTCCAAATTTGCTGGTTTTCCAATTTCCAATGTCTGCGTGTCAAAATGCTTGTAATTAGCAAGCAAATATGAAGCATAAATAGAAAAATTTAAAAAGTGCTGAAAATTAGAATTTAAAGAAATGTCAATAACAACTTAGATCTGCAAGCTGTCACTTCACATCTAAAATAATGATCCCTACTGTATTCCTGGTTGGCACAATTTATTAAATCCTCTCAAAATAGACAAAATAAAATTATGATAAGCTCCAAAATCCAACATAGAAATCTTAGCATGAAACATTTAAGTCAGTTACCTTGGAGAGTTGGGAAAAAGAAACGAGAAAAACGAGGAAAACGAGAAAAATTCAGAAAAGTCATTTCAACATCCCACTAGAGTTAAAGATTATTTCAAGTATTCTTGTTCAGATGTTTTTATAATTGTGTGGATCCTACAGTGCTACACAATCTACCAGTTCTCAAGTGACTGTACCCAGAAGGAGGTGACTGTTTCTGACTGGTTGCTTGCTTGCTTTTTATTTTCATTTCCTGCGCAAGAGTGAAATTGCCATTTGGGGGCAGTTAAATCTACTTCAAGCATAAGAATCATTTTTCCCATGTGGAGGCGACTTCAATGAACAGCTTTTCATTTCTTCTTATTCATCCTGACTTTGCAATTGTGATGTTTAGCATGCTAGGATTTCATTTGGTTTCCTCTCTGCATCACACAGCTTTCTTTCTTTCTGGTTACTCATGCCAAAATTCGAATCATCATGATTCACGTATCGTTTTGACAGGGATTGTCATCTGTAGACTGGGTTTAATCTCTGCATGATGTGTTTCTAGATTGTTTTCTTGTTGTTAAATATGTATGGTAGCTCTCAGCTGAGGGAAAATGTATGAGTATAGCACTGATACAGGGTGAAATTTATGTCTTTTATTCTTTTACATACAAAATACAGTGAAAATGAGATCAATTTTTTCATCATAATTTTTGTAGCTTTCCAGTTAAGAAATGCTTTTTTTTAGGAAAAAATTAAGAAGACTCCTTCAAAATTGCTTAGAAAAAGAACTAAATACAAACTAAATTGCCTTGGAAACACCTAAAAAGGGATATAAAAAACCTAAACAGTAAGAACTACAAGATGTCTTTTAAAAATGTATCAGAACATAAGGTGATTGAAGGATACCAATGCAAATATATAGAGAGAATTAATGCAACAAAAATAAGTACCTTTCCAAAAATATACACACAACCCCCATCAAGCTTCTAGGAAGATTTTTCAAAGAAAGTGAATGAAAATATTGAAATATGTAAGGAGTCACAAAATTCTTTGAACTGCAAAAGCAATACTGAGGGGAAAAAAAATGGAGAAATGGAAATACCATGTTACCTGACTTCCAACTTTATTATGAAGCAATAATACTAAATACTATATGGTATTGGCATAACAATAGACACATGAATCTATGCAATACAATCTAAAGTTCAGAAATAAATCCTGGTTAAAACCAGTTCCCAATCTATTATAGCACAGCTAAAATAGACAATAAAGGACAGTCTCATTAATAAACAGTGCTTGGAAAAATCTCTAAATGGATTGTAGAATCAGATATAGTACCTGCAATGATAAAATACATACAAGAAAATACTGGCAATATGTTACATAATATCAATGAAGAAGTTATTTTTGGTGGTAAGAGAACTAAAAACAAATATAAACAATTGAGATTACCCCACCTTAAAATCTCTGCTGACATAGAGTGAAGTCTTTGTTTGTTTTTTCTTTTTGCTATGTTTTCTAAGGCAGGATAAAAGGATTTCAAACCATAGGTCCTCCCCCATGACAATGAGTTTGAATGTTTTGTACTGTTTTGTTTATCTTGTTTTCAAATTAAGTACATAAAAAAATTTAAGCATCTATACAGTGAATGGAAATATAAACAAAGAGGTACTTTGTTGACTGGAAGAGAATACATACACAATGTATAACTAATAAGGGATTAATATCAAAGACATAAGAAATCACATAATTCAATGAAAATCCAGATAATAAACGGCAGTAGGTATGAATAGACATATATCAAAAAAAACATAAACAACGCCAAACAACAAACAAAAAGATGTCCACTGCTGCTTCTACTAAGAGAAAGAGAGATGCAGGCTGAAACCATAAGATAACACTTCACATCCATGAGAATGGCACATATTAAAAAATTCCCCAAATAAAAAATCAGAGAGGATATGTTAGGAGTCACATGTGGAATGCAGAAGAAAATGAGATAGAAGAGAATGATAACGTTCAGAGAGCAATCAACTCACAACCAAGGACCACATAGCATGATCTGAATTGATCTCAAGTCTGTGAGTTGACTTATCTCTTGATGGTTATCAATCTCAGAAAAAGGAATCTGTTACACTGTTGGTGACAATACAAATTTCTGCAACCATTATGAAAAGTAATTTGGATTTAAATTTAAAACAAAAATAGAAATACCATATGAACTGGCTATCTCACTCTTAGACATACATTCAAAGCATATGGAACCATGAACACAAAAAACCCTATGTTTCACAATATCGATAGCAGCACGATCTACAATAGTTAGAGTATGGAATCAACCCAAGTGTCCACTGATGGATGATTTTATTGAGAAAATGTAGCATATCAACACCAAGGAGTATTATATAGGCACGAAATGAATTTTTGTGAAATAGAGGAAATTTGAGAAAACTGTATGTGACAAAATCAATACAATAAAAAAGTACTGGGCATTTAAACAACAGACAACTTAATAAGGTAAAACACTTTAGAAACTCAATGGATATTAATAAATATCCTGAGGGCTCTAAAGTGAAGAGGGAAAAGAAAGGGAAACGGGCAAGAGAGTACAAATGGTGAACAAGGGAAGGGAAGAATTTATAATGAAAGGGAAAATGAGATAATCAACTTTTAAAATAGATGAAGTTATGCAGGGAGTGATAAAGTTAGAAATAAAAAGTGGAAAATTATAACGTGAATTAATATTTTGTTGTGTCTCATGCAAAATACATTGACCACAGAGGTTTACAAAAAAAATCACTGAGTGAAAATGTTGGTATGTTTCTAAATTATATTAAGATAAATCATAAAATGGAAATTGTATTTAATTGTGAAATACAGTTCCAAAGAAATTCATATGCTTTTTGGGAACGATGATAGGTCTGAACTATAATGAAGAATGTGAGAGAGACATGTTCCTCTTTGATTACACACCAATTGAAGACCACGATGAACAAATGTGTCAGATCTTTACAGGGAAAAAAAATAAAAAGAAATGTTCTTTAATCTAATGGTTGAGCATTTGATACAAATTAGGTCTAAGCATTGTATTGTGATACAATTATATACACTAGGGTTTTCCTAAATTATGAGTTTTCATGTAATATTATCAATGCAAGCACTCATTAAAAATCATATGAAAATAATGATGAAAATCATACATGTGATAATTCAGTCATTAGAGAAAAATATTTTTGAACTACCAAATTTTTAAGGTAATAATTTTAATGGATGTCAGAGATATAAATTTATAGGAATACATAGCATACAACTACAGATCAGATCTTTTTATCTTTGAAGAGTAGGATTTAATACAATATTTTTTTTAAATTCACAAAAGGAATATTTTAAACATTCTTCTAGGATCTCCCCAATGTAACTGTTAGTGAAGAGGGGAAAATTTTTCAAAGTAATAAAAGGAAGCTTTACAATGGTTGAAAACATGCCAATTTACACTGAGAAAAAAAAATTCAATTCAATTTCCTTTGCAATATTAAATAGGCATTAGACAAGATAATACTAAAACTATAACGGTAGTCTTATGTTAAGAATCAGTATAGTGTAAGGTGAGCTTGAAAATTCTCTATCACTAAAAATTATGATTTTTGTTGCTTCTTCAAAAGATATGGTTATATTTAGCATTATACTTTAGAAAGTATCTGGCAATCATATAAGGAGTACTTGGAATAAGAGAGATTTTGTTGAGAATACCTGTATTGAGTCTTCTCTAATAATTCACACATTTGTTGAAGAATTGAAAGAACTTCATGGAGGTGGTGATGGCAGGAGAGAAAATATAAGATACTTAAAATGTAATATTGATGAAATTTGGTGACCGACATGGTTAAAGCATAAGAAAGGAATTTAGGAAGAAGCATATTTTAACATTCTGAGCCAAAAAGCATAGTTACATTCAACAAGACTTAAAGAATGAAGAAGGGCTAAGAGGACTATATTTGAAAGAAAGGGTGTATTAATTTTGTATATATGTAGCATTTTGCAGATATAGCCAGTAGTGGTTGGATTTTAAAATTGGATAAAGTGATAAATCTTAAATTGATTTTCAGATTGGATAAAGAGAGACTAATGATTTTAAGATTAGATAAAGTATATACAACTGTGGGGTCATTGTTATTTAATGAAAGCTTATAACCTAGAAGTGGAAGTGATTTCTCAAGGAGATTGTACAAAGTGGAAAGAAATGCAGGCATGGGCTAGGGCTGTTGACAACAGCAATATGTATATGAGTAGCATAGTTTAAAAAAAAAAAACACTTCAAGATGACAAGTAGGAGGGAAAAGCAAAGTGTGTCAAGGAGAATATGGTAAAAGCTTAATGCTCACAGAGGTTAAGTAAACTAATCATTCTTCCTTCTTTAAGATTCTTCCCTTCTATATTTCTTTCCTTTAGTTCTTTTATAATTATGTATTTCTTAATATCTCCCTCAGTTTCATCAACTTTTATCTAATTATTCAAGGTTTTATCCTTGATCTTGATTTTTCTATACTCTAAATATGAATATTTTCTACTGTCACATTTTCAACTATCATTTCATGTAAGATTTACCAAATATAAACACTTTTATTCATTCAAAACCCTTAATGATTAATATCTCATTAGTCAATCATAAAACAACCATAAAAGTTGCCCCTGGTTCATAGCACTTAATCTATGAAGATATTATGCATAATGTAAAAAGAAATAAATAGCAATGTAACTGTGAAATAATCATATTGGCATTTTATGTATCTTTCACATAGTTTTTAGGGAGAGAATTTGACAGAGCTCCAGAATTAAGAGTTCTAATATAAATTTGTTTCACTTCTAAAAGAAATTAAAAAAAAAAAGTTCTCCAATAAGTGATTTGAGGATAAAGCAGAATCTGCTGTGACTCATAGTTAGTGTATGTTTTGTGTTGCCAAAGCTTAGGTTTTTGATGTGTGGATTGAAAGCAAGGCTATTTCCTGGGATAGTCCTATCTGCAGGAGTTAGAGCAGGTTTGACTGAAGCACGGAAAATGAGAACATAAATTTGGATGTCCTGGGTTTGCCTTTTTTTTTTTTTTTGAAATTTCAGTGTGGGAATAAGCAAATAATTGAAAATTTGGACCTGAGACTCAGGAGCTCCTTAGAGACAGTCTCTCCTGTGGGCAAAAATGAGAGAACTCTGCATAAATTTTGTCAGACAGGTAGTTAAAAGACAGAGAGCAAAACTCTAAGTGGTGTGTTTGTAAGAGTCAGTCTACGACTTCTCACCTGAGCTTCATATTTGTTAAAAACTTAAAATGCATAGTAGCCACTAATATTTCTAGTTTAAAATCTTTAAGTTCCTCTTTGTAAATTTATTTTACTTCTTGTGCTTTGACTATATATTAATATTACTATCATTTTTTCAGTTAGGGATTTCTGAAAATTTGATATTTTTTTCTTAATATACTTGGGATCCTTACAAATTAATTTCTCACAACCACGAATTTAGTCAACAGAGTGCATATACAGGGAATGAACCTTACTCTAAAAAGACTACATATGAAAACCTACAACTAGCATTATATGCAGTGGTGGCAAAATGAAAGGTTTTCCTCTAAGATCAGGAACAACACAAGGTTACTCAATTTTGCCACTTTTATTCAACATGGGTTTGGAAGTTCTATAGGAGCAAGTAGGCAGGAAGGAAGTGAGGAGGCTGAGTAAGAAAAGGGGTTAGGGGGAGACTTTGGCAGAGAACTATGACTTCCTCTGCGGTGGGAGTGCTTTGGTGGCTACATCTGAGGGGGGAATTCCTATTCAGTTAAAACACTGGCAAAGATGGTGACAATGGTACTTCAATAACAATAAATAAATTAAATTTATAAAAAAATAATTTTAATTAACCTCCATTACAATGGTAATAAAATAATTGGAGGAACTACAGATCCAATATATTTTAAAGAAATAATGAGCATTTTTAAATTCCTTATACCTCAATAGATAGAGGAGTAAGATTGTTTAGTATATGTTAAGACCAACTTACTAAAATCGCTTGTGTTGTTTTTAAACAAATACTTAATATATTTCTATACAATGTTTCAAAATGTTAAAGGGATTACCAGATTAATTTAGAGGTATGACACTAGCTAGTCCTTGACTCTTAGGAAACAAAGTTTCTCTTGAGTTAAATGCCTGAGAAATTTGAGAAATTAATAAGAACTTTTGTTTATTCCAAATCTCATCCTATTCTGACCACTGCATCTAATTCACAGAATAAAGTCTTTGGGGAAATTGAATTGCTCCCATACTAACAATCTTTAATATAATTTGAATCCCTTCATCTCCTAGAGTAGCTAAACAAAATTTATCTCAGATATATGTAGTAATTTTTGATACAGTCTAAATGTCCTAATTTTTAAAAGAGCTTATATTATCTTTTATTTCAGCAAGTATAATGTTGAGATGACATTCTCTAAAATACCAGGTCTTTTTTTCTTTTTTAAAATTACTTTATTTTTAATTCAAGTAATAAGTGGATATCCTCATCAGGGATTATCACCATAGAGCAACCAACACCCTTACTCTACCATCACAGCCCACTGTGATTGTGTTTCTTTACCTCTTCATGAACTGAAGACAGAAAGCAAAGCTCTAAAGTTTCTCAGAGTCTTAACGCTGAAGTCTATTTATTTGGAGAAATAAAGATTCAACCTTTGTTCTTATTTTTTTATTTATTTTTTTTTTGGTAGTCATCACCCTGGAATCAGATACTTCATGCAATCAGGTTTACAGACATCTTATACATTAGAGAAAGAGTACACTAGCAATTATTATCAGAGTATAGTACAATTAGTCATGTTTCAAAAGGGAAAAAAAAATAAGTTTGAAGACATTCCCCCAGAATATCAGAAAAACAAAACAAAACAAAAACCAGAGAAACAAAATATAAAGTTCTCACTCCTATGATGTATAAAAAAGGAAAGCATGTCCCTGATACCCCACTTGGAGGTCTCCAGAGAGGAGAAATAGTCTCAGATTGTTTTAGTTCCTGATTCAGATTGAAGGCAGAAAGAAAATCCTCAGTAATGGGAAAGTTCCTTCTGATTCCTTATTCTAATCCCCTGACCTTAATGTTTATCCAATAAATCCCTTACTCCTCCTGTTACTTGTCTCCCTCCAGACTTTTGGGATTGCTTTACCCTCATTCCATTCATATTCACTTCACATACATCCCCTGAGGCACATAATATTTTGTTAATATGGGACCTCCTACGTTTACCTAGAAAATTATTTTTTTCACAAATTTTTAATAAAAGAGTAAGTCAATTTAATTATGCTTATAACTAAAACCTAAAGATTTTAATTAGTAATAATATATTTATTTCAGACCATAATTAATATAAATGATGATATGCCTCTGAAGATTGAACATTGCTAAAGACTTTTCTTTAGTCCCTACATTCAAATCATTCATTTCAGTTCTTAAGTGTTTAAAGGCTTCATAGTACCAAGGTAAGGAATAAAAAAAATAACTAATAAATGCCATATATTATATACTTAGTTTCTATTATGTGTTTTCATTCACCCTTCTCATTGAACTACCACACAACACTATTAGGTTTTCATACAGGAACTAAGACTCAGAAAAGTAGCTTCCTTGCATCACAAAGCTAGTATTTCATACAAGTCTATGACATTCAGTCCTTCTGACCAGGAAACAAGCAGTACATTTAAAGAAAAGCTAGGGAAAATAGTCATTTCAAACTTCTTGAACCTAAAGAGACTTAACATAAGGAAATGGATGCATAAATGATGGACTCAGAAGTCAAAATAACTACTGAAAACAGCTATTTCTCAGAATACCCTATCTCTGAAAGTTAACTGTAAGGTTAGAAAGAAATAGAAAATAG
Organism: Uropsilus gracilis; assembly: GCA_004024945.1. Lineage (NCBI taxonomy): Eukaryota > Metazoa > Chordata > Mammalia > Eulipotyphla > Talpidae > Uropsilus > Uropsilus gracilis. The sequence continues at coordinate 96,508 of PVHY01001898.1, read as the reverse complement.
ACAGCTTAATTAGAGACAAAGATACAAATCCTCCAGTAGAATCTAGATTAATATAGAAGGGGTAACTGTCTATACATGAAACTTTCTAAAGGAAATGCTGGTATTTTTACAAACTCTGTCATACAAACAGAGAGGAGAAAACGGAAAAATATTATTACTTTATCCCTTCTTAAATCTTGCAGTTTTCTTTCAATGTCTATTTGTCATTAATTTTACTCAGAAATGAGTTCTCAGTGCTGGAAATCTGGAAATCATAGATTTCTCATCCAGTGCAGAATAGAGGATGGGTAGGGAATTTATTTGAAAGTGAAAAGCAAATGCCAGCAAAGATACCAGGATGTTCCACTGTGGAGTAAGTGTTGCAAAGAAAGGCATATAGAATAAAAAGTATGGAGTATATTTTAAAAAAATAAACAGTTCAGCTTTGTTGAACATGTAGAATGTACAGAAACATTAGGCAAGAAAAGTAAGGTAGTGCAACAAAATAGAAACTATATAGGCCAGGCAAAGTTGGTAAAATTTAATGAGAAGCACTGTGGACGTGGGACATAATGCAATTGACATGCTGTTTGGAAACTATTCATGTGAAAATTGCATGTAGAATAGTATTGAGAAGAGAGAGAATATTGTGTGGCAAAGAAGGAATTACAATTTTTTCAGGTGTAAATAGTAATGACAATGTGGTAAAGAGCTATCATTTGTTGTTCATCTAATATGTTCCAATACTATTCTACATAATTTATATATCAGCATTTTCCCAGTTGAATGTCACAGTTAGTCAAGGTAAAAATCATTTTCTGACTATACAGGCAAATAATGGATCAGAGAGTTTAAATGAGATTCCCCTAGTTAAATAATGAGATAAGTGACAGAGCCTGACCTATACTATTGGTAATGAAATGAAATAAATGGAATTATTCAGAATAATCCAAAATTGATGTTATGGTAGAAACTTAGCATGTCAGATAATGTGCCAGATGATTATTTCATCTATTATTACTCTTAATTTGTCTAAATATTAATGTGTGAAAACATTTTGTATTTTGATTTGTTGGTGGATTTTTTTTTTTTTTTAATTTAGCGAATCTTATATACTATTCCAAATTGCCTGGACTATGTCACCTGTTTTTTGTTTGTTTGTTTGTTTGTTTGTTTTAGATTGGCTTATGCTTTAATGCAAAACACTCCTGTGTTATGTGAAATATTTTGTTAAAAGTTTCATGATAAAATTATAAATATAGAATGTGAAGACTTCTAATACTGTCTTCTTGATATCAAATATCCCTTAACAAAATATATAATCCTCAAATTACTGTAGACAATACAAGCATGTAAATTGCCTTTCTCTGTAAATGTTATCAAATGTAAATGTTATCAAATTTTTACCGATAAATATGTCTGATCTTAATTTTTCATTGCATTCGTCTCAGAAGAATCCACATGAGGTGATGAAATTTCTCCTTGGATCCCAATCATTGCTACTGACTTGCATTCATTCATTCAAAAACATGCTCATAGCACCCTTGAAATTCTCAGTAGCTTAAAGCAATAAAGACCTAAAATTTTCCATTAGGTTTCATTTACTTAAGTATATAAAATGAATAGCCTAAAGTTAATTTTGATAGTTTGACTGAAAGCAAGGTTCATTATTATTTGGTTTAGCTTTAATTTTATGTTTCATTGTTATTTTGTCTCTGAATCAGTAACCCTAAAGAACCACTGAATTCCCCTAAAGATCACTCAGTTTCACTAAAATGGGAACTATCTAAAAGACAGAGATTTGAATTTGATATTTGTTGTATCCATAAAATTCAGACCTATTCAATCTACCCCCAACCTACCTTTTTAAATATTTGTAGAAAATTTGGCTTTGAAAATCTATGACATCATAATGATATAAATCAAACACTGAATCATAAATATTGTTACTATCAAAATGACTTTTTATTCAAATAATATTTCCGTATATTTTTCATTAAAGTACCACTGACTTAGAACACTGTAGATGATTCAGAAATATGGGTCCCACCTATTTAGATGCTATTATATCACACACTTCACCAGGGTACCCATAATTCACTATTTAACAATTATCTTTCTTCAGTGACTCCAATGACCCAGAGTTTATGTTCATGCAAGATCTTCCAATATCATTCCTGTTTTATATCAGTACATGAATTTTATGGAAGGAATTGGTCATCATTTCTGAAATGTTTGTCAATGCTCTACAGAAAGTAGATAGACATTAATTACAGTATCTTTGATCTGTTGCTGCCAATGTCATATTAAACCATTTGAGTTCTGAGTTATGAAATTCAGATTCTACTTGCACAAAAATTTTGCAATAAGAAACGCACCTAAATTTTTTAATTGCTAAATGCTTTGATTGTTCTGACAAAAACTTGTTCAAATTTTTCATGAAGTGACATTTCTATAATTTCTGTTTTTTTTCATATGATATTTGCAGTCTTCCCAAATATTTACCAAGAATTCCAAATACCATTTAAACTGCTAAGAACTAAAGCAAAAAGGTATCTGGTAGAGCATATGAGGCCTAGGAACTTTCAGGCCATGGAGCAATAGATTAAATGCCCTCTCAAGACCCCCTCCAGTCCTATATTCTATGGAGACAGATAAACCACAGAGATAGACAAACAAAGGAGATACAATGAAACTGGTTCTATTATCCCAGAATTTAATGGTTTTCTGTGTATGAAGTTCAAAGCTGAAAGTTTCAACACAGATTCCACCAACTTATAGTGATTCCTCACATTTTTCAAAGTCTAAAAAAAAATGTGCTTTCTTTGTAATTTGAAATGTATTTTAAGTAACAGGAGATATTATTACATATAAAAATATGATAGTAAAATCAGACGTTAAACTTGGATTTTGGGTTAGACCAAAAGAGCAATCAAAGGAATACAAAATGTCCAAAATATGACTTTTAATAGACAGAAAGAAAAATAAACTTTGAGTAGAATAATGCTTGTTAACCAAATGTAAATTAAGGGGAATGTTAAAGGACTTTGAGAAAGAATAAATGAAATAGACTGAATGTAAATTGTAGGATATTAAGGACTTTACATGTTATCTAGAAATAAATATGGTTTTAGTTAGAATAAAAAGTCAATGCAGTGAAGAACAGTCGAAGAACTAATCAAAGCCAGGAAAGAAGAAAATGTACAGTATAAAGCATGAGATAGAAGCACTGATGACTGAATGAAGTTAAAAGTGTAAAAAATATGATAAGAAAATTAAGGGTAGAAAATGAAAGGAAGATTGCACATGAGTTTGAGATAAATCAGGATCCTTTCAAGTAGAAAAGTAAGAAGGGGTCAGAGGTAGAGATAATGGGACCTCCATGAAATGGAAAGTGTAATTTATTCACTGAAGTGGTGGATACTGCTATCAATTTTAATGACTTCTTTGCATCAGCTTTCAGACTAGAGAAAGGAGAAAAGATATTAGCAAAGAAGTCATATTTGCATATCTCAGGGAAGGAAGATGAAATAAATATCAAGTTATAGCAATGATTAAGCTATTGAACTATTTAATTTCTGGCAAACTACAGAAAAATTGAAAGTCAACTTGGATATCAGAATGTAGCTTTAATAAATAAGAAGGTATTTATTAGGTAACTTCTGCAACTCTTTAAATTTAAGGAGCTAGCTGGAAAAAAAAATTTCCAGGCTCATTTGCTTTCACTAAAATAATTCTTGTAGATATAATACTCTGGCCGCTACTTGTTTAAAAGCAGTCAATTTCTGATTTTTTTCTCTTATAAATTTTTGATGTTTAAATGCACAAAATATGCAGATAAATGTTTAGCATATGTGTACAAAATACACATTATGTTTATACACAAATCATATATGTGTGTATATATATACACATAGTAATGTGTACATACATACAACATACACATTCTATATGTGCACACCATTAAGTACATAGATACACATACATGCATACACACTACACACATATGCACACAACACATAGGCATACACACATATGCACCACTAAATTCAACTCTATTTTACTGTCATGGAAGGAAGAATTTTCTCTTCCAGTAAAGTTTTTCTCTTTGACAGAGTATAAGCACTCAAAGAAGTCTTTGAAGCAGTCATTCATACACTCACCATGGTGTGAATGATGAAAACACACACAGAGGCAAGCAATGATGTACAGAGTATGCAGTAACCATCACTGCCTCCATGCTGTCTAGCAGCTTGAAGAAGCCAAAAGCCTCACATCACATTATTTCAGCCTGAGTTACACATCAATTGTATCAATTCAGAGAACTGCTCATGAGATCTCTGTTAAAAGTTTGTATGATTTTAAAAGATACTGTGATAAATCTCTATATTTGAAGATCTCATAAAATACTGATAGAACAAATCTCAGCACTGATAAGTCTAACTTCACAAAAGACTGAAGCTTGCCTGGGAATTTACTACGTTGAATGTTCATTTCAGCCATTTCTAATGGGCACCCTGTCAGATTCTCACTGCTAGGAAGCTTGTGTTTCTGATTCAGTATGTTCTTGAGTCTCTCAAAGGTACAAGGTACTAAGACCCATGTCTGTCTAAATCATATAAGTTCAGGTAGTTAAAATAGCAAATTAAATGGCTCCATGTGACATACACATTAGACCAAAAGTCAAGATACCCCACTTTAGTATTCTGCCACTAAATAGACAAATACCTTAGAAAACTTTCTTGATTGTTTCTAGTGTTAAATATTCCCCAAATAGTTTAGAATTTGGGGAGGGAGAGAATTCATAGCTGTCAGGGATAATGAGGAATTTATTAGCATTCTAGGCAGGATTTAAAGATGTATCACAGTTAGATGTGCAGGTGGAAATTAGACAATGTTCCAAGCAGATCAAAGAGCATGAATCATATTGTAGAAAGCAGGAAAAAAAAATTCTAAAATGGAAATGAAAAGAATGCCAAATGTGCATTAAATTCTTGAAGAAAATAACAAACTTAGGACTATTAGGAAATAGTCTAAACTCCACCACTCTTAACACATATACATATATGTATAATGTAATAACCTTGTAATGAGATTCTAGAAAAATCTTGCTTCTTTCTCAACTCTACCTAACCTCTCATGTCTCTATTTGTTTTCAGAGTCAAACATACAAAAACTTCTAAACTTTACCACTTAGTCTAACACTGTTTCCTTGACATGATCATACTTCCCATAGAGATTCTAGTCATTAATTTGGGAGGCTGAAGGGGCAAAAATCAAACAACAATTTTCTACAGAAATAAATGTTAAAAATGCTTTACCAAAATGAACAGTCAGTATATCTATAAAGAAAGCTGATAATTCTTCCTCACTTATTTTCAAACAGATGCAACTGCTGTCAATTTAAAAAAATACATATGACTTTTCCTTTAAAAATGACCTTACAGTGGTGTAGAATTCTCCATTTGATTTTAAATGATTTGATTACATTGATTTTAACAATCTGCATTGTTCTATTTTTGGTATTTACTCTTCCTATAAACAGACAATTTTAAATTATCAGTAAAAATATGTATTATAAAATGTGCATGTGGTTCATTTTTAGGGCACTGCCTTCTTTTAGGGAGCATATCTTAAATTGGAAGAAGCAAGGAGAATTTAAAATAAAAGAAGTCATAAGCAACTCAATTACACACAAACTTTATCAGCTTATAAGAGAGAATTCAATTAGAATTTCCTTTGTATGTGAGATACCTTAAAACTAACACTGCCCCACATCAAGTAGCTCTGATACAATGTTAAGATCAGTATAATTATTAGCACAATAAATGTGAACTCATGTTAAGGCACAAGCCCTTTGAGTATTCAATTTTCTTATCTGTAAATGAGCATGACAGCACTTTGTGACAAAATAATTTATAACTAAATATAGAACACTATCTTCTATAAAACAAATGTTTAATATTAAGCAAAAGCAAATAAGTAAAGCTTTTGTTAATCAATTTGTTATTTTTGATATAATGCCAACAAAACAGCTTCATATATTTGGTGGCAAATGTGATTTTATTGGAACTGATGAGTTCAAAGAATTTATGAAAAGCTTAATCATATCCATAAGTTATGAGGGCAAGTAGACATTAAAAAAAAGGTGGGGGGAGAAGGCAATGGGCTTCTTTACCCTACTAACATTGATAAAATTGAACACTGAGTAATAAATAGCATTGCTGAAAGTCTTTAGGGCACTTCAACTACTGATCTATGCCTAACAAACTTAGCTGCTACTACATGGTTTTTGTTTATCTGTTACAGTGGGTTTTACAGCATGATTCCTTACCATTATTCTGACTGTTTCTTTGATATGATTATTTTTACCATATTGTTGGCATTCAACTGACTAATCCCTTTTAATTATTACCTGAATTCAAGAGTACATTATTTTCATTTTGAAGACCCCTTTTTACTTTAAGAAATATCAAACACATATTCATGCACATTTGGATCATTCATGCATGTTTGGATCCACAGATCTTCTGGAGCAGATAAAGATTCAGCTAATAAATAATAAAAATACAACTAAAAGGCATTGGTTAGCTGACAATGTATAATTACAGAGGTTCAATAATGTAATTATTACATAATGTACAATTATAGAAGTCTTAATTTTTCAGGAAAAATATAAGTATAGCTTAGACTTGTAACTAGAAGTCTACTCTAGCTACACTCTACTTTTGGTATAGAAAATAACCTTGAGTTATAAACTATCTAGGAAACTTAGGGGAAATCACAGTTTACTTATTGTGACCCCTATGAAAAAGAGTAAGAAAAAGCCACTATAAGATATTTTTTATGACAGGGATATATACTGGGATATATAGAGAGGGTGATAATCTCGGACATAGTCTCTAGAAGTTGTTAAGAATTAATGGTTATCTCCATAAGGGAAATGCTATTTAAGACACAAAGTCCCATCTCTTTTCTCCTATCTAGCTAGATTCGTTACTAGGATCCCATTCCTGAATTTGTCCCAATAGAGGTAATATATAAAACTCTGGCTACCTCACTTCAGTACTTCTTATTGCGAGAACCCTTATTCTCCTTAGCTCCATCATAAAGAAATCAGAAAAATAGAAAAAAAATGTTACTGCCAATAATCATGTATAAAAGAAAACTTGATTTGTTTTAATTCTACTTTGAGTTCTTGAGAGCTCCTCTGTACTCACACTCCCCTCACCAAGTAAATGATATCACACTTGCCAAATGTGCCAAATGATCACTATTCAAGTTCTTTGAGAGTTTGAGACTTAGTGTAGAAGACACTAATTTACCTCAAAAATAAAATGAATCCCAACTCTGGTAAATGCCACAAAGTGAAAGTACTAGTGTTTTGAGAGCACATGCAAGAATTTGGCTTAGTTATAGCACCAGAGGATTATTCCATATTGAAATGATGACTCAGTTGAACTTGCAGGAAATATAATGTTCTTGGTAGGACCCTGCTAGACCACTCCTTCAAGACTCAAGATTCCTGGGACCATGGATTGTGAGAAATTTGAGACTGATAACTCACAATTCAACCATTGTCAATGGCTGGGTAGGGTGGAAGGGACTGGGTAAAAACCTCTCTGGTATCTTCAGCAATTTCTCCTGTATTTTGTCCATAAAATAGAGTTATTACTACCATTCTAATCACCTCAAAGAGTGTAGTGGATAATCAAATTAAATCATGTGTATTAAGTACCTAGTAATAGTTTAACATAGTTGTTAGGAGCATGGATTGATGACAGATATCCAATGACACCTTATTATATGTGTGGGTTCAGACAGTGATAAAAAGTTTACAGATTTTAAACCACATAAATTTGCTAAAAATAGTATAACCCAGCACATGATAAGCATTTAATTTTGTTGTTAATACCAAGTAACTTAAACCATCAAGGTTTTCTGTTGATAATTTATATATTGAATTGCCTAGAAATGCTTTATAACTCCATTAATATTTAAAGCTAATAAAGGATATTATTGTTGTATATTATTATAAAATGTATAAATATAATATACAATCTTTTATATTTTATATATTGAAGAATTATAAATAAATATATTTTATATATTTATGCTCAGGAAAGAAATCCTTAAGGAAAGTTATTGATATAAACACTTACTCTTAAAGGTAATTTTGAATATTTCTGACCACTTCTAGAAATAAATCTCATCAATTTTCACTTTTTTAAAACTGGAAAATATTAAGATAAAAAGTTTTAAAAAGTAAATACAATTCAGTTTTATTATGAAGGGCACTGACTTCTAAAAAAAGATCTATTTCAGTATTTGAGCAATAAGAATATACTTACCCATCCATATCCTATATGAGTCTGTAGATATTTCATATCTCTGCCTGTCTTTCCCTTGTTTGTAGAGAAATAGTTTAAAATGCATCTATGAATTATTAGTTATGAACATCCCACAAGTTGCAAGGTGGCTATATATATCTACAGATTGCAGAAGATACTTGCAAAGACATATCTAGGAAAAAGTTTTGTGCCATAAATTTTGTATAAAATATAGTGGTATCAAATCAGAAAGTCTTTTTCAGCCAGTCTCCTCTAATCTACCATCATTCCTTTATGAAGTTGTCAAGCAGGGAAAAAAATGTCAAGAAGTACAAATAAGGATCAGTCCTCTTTCTCCTACAGAAACTTACTTAAAACATACAATTGAATTGTTATTTCTCTTTCAGGTAAAAAAAAGAAATTATTGAGTATAAATGCATTTGAAATCTTGGCATTTGAGTTCTAAATAGTCAACATGAGAGTAGGAAAAAGACAATCTAACATAAATTTTAAAATATCAAAAATAAATTATCAAAATTAATATGCAATTCATTTTCCCAACAGAGCTAAGAGCTTAGTGTCAGTCACTTTCAATTTGAATGAGTTTATTTTCATTTAATTTCATAGATTCAACATTATGAACAGTAATAACTCATCTTATTATTCAGTCCCCATTCAATTTGTGCCATTAATGTTTTAATGCTAGGACCAACTGCCCCTCCCAGAAAGCAAGATTATACATTTGTTATAGTGTAATATGCTTCCTGTGGAAGCAGCCTATTGCTAAGCTAATATTATTAATATTAGTACACAAGTAAAGTTCAACTATAATCTCTTTGAAATGGAAAATGACTGACAATGCATCATTTATTTCAAAGCCTAGATTGATTTCTTTCAATTACCATGAAAATCTCAATAGTGTCTTATAACATTGTACAGCACAATAGACTATGAGAAAATTTCAGTATTCTCTCAAAAGTCACAGGAAAACCATATCAATAATCTAAGATTAAAATTCCAGAATAATCTAACTGGCTAACTTATCCAAATCTCAAAAAGATATTTTGGGATATACAGTTTGGTAAAGTTTCTATAGAAATTGAGGAAGGATACCTAGAGCATAGTTTTCCAGGAATATCTTTGAGTCTCATAATGGTGCTGATTTCCCTTGCTTTGTTTCATGGAATATAAAACAAAACCGCATACTCAATTTCTGCCAGAAGAGTTTCTGCACTTTTTGAGTGTCTAAAGTTAGCGGAATATAGCAATACTGCAACACATTGACAGCTAAAAAAAAACTAGTACTAATGATGATAATGACAATAAGACCTGTATTTATTATGAGCTAAGTGCATTAGTGCTCTAGCCCCATTTTAAAGGGTTTACATTCCTTCTGTCATTGCTACTGTAACTGCAATAAGAGAGGTATTTTTATTTCCATCAAATTACAGGTAAAATCTGTGTCTGGGGAAACTTGATGATTTGTCTGGCATTATTATTTAGAAAGTCAACTAAGATTTGAACCAATATTGCATTGCTGCAGAGTTCTCACTCTAAATACTCTTTAAAATTTAATATTTAACATACAATTTGGTAACATTTTCAATACACATAAGCATACACAATAGTTTGTTGAAAAATAATTGAACTACATTTTCAGCTTTAATAAATAAATCTTTCCCCCAAATAAATATTGGGAGGGTATTGGGGGAGAATATTTTCTTTACATCTCTGTGGATTTGTTGAATCAAATTTATGCTCAGGAAAGAAATCCTTAAGGAAAGTTATTGATATAAACACTTATTCTTAAAGGTAATTTTGAATATTTCTGACCACTTCTAGAAATAAATCTCATCAATTTTCACTTTTTAAAAAATATAGTAGTTATATTTTTTAAAAAAGTAAGAACAGTCAAAGAACAGAAAACTGCTTTCCATAAACTTGTAAAATTAATTGCTTCATTCTGTTATACCAGATATACTCATTAAGCTAACATTGGCTCAACTTGATGAAGTATGTAATTTGAAATTTTTATGTTTGTCATTTGAATGATTACTATCTCCTATAAACTGCTTAGAGTTTTGGGTTCCCCCAACCCATATTTGTAAAGCTAAAATATTTGTTTACTCAAATATACGATCAACAGAACTTGCCATGCAAGTCACTGTTTATTAACTTTTTTTCTACTGATTATCTAGATGATGATTAGTCTTGCTTCTGTGAACTTTTTACTCCTATAATATACATTTAGTTTAATCTGTTACATATTCTGATTTGTCATAATTTAAGAAATGCAATTAAAGACTTTTTTTTCAAAAAACTAATATAATTAACGCAAAGTAAGTATTTTAAACATAGGAGATATTGTAAAACTAATATCTTTAGATGTCATATTTAACATCTGTATTAAAGTTACTAACCTCAAAATCTCATAATCTGAGATCATAATTCAATAGGATTTTATTTTAACTAAAATATGACCTATTTGTCTTTTTAAGATATGTTAAGCACAAGTTATAATAGTACTTAAAAACTACCTAATTAGAAAGGGAAATTTATTTTTCACACAACTTTTATACATATAAGATCTCTAAAATGACTGGAGACAACAAAATTCCAAGAAATATATGCTATAAAATGTTTCCAAAGTCACCACTGATACTTAGTGAAAGAGCATAATAGAGATAGACAGTGTTTATGCAAATATAGATTCAGATTAGGAGTTCCTCATTTTCATTTTGGAGTCATATAGTCTTGCATACATTGCAAAATTAGTTCTCTCCTTTTATCCATGTAGACTCATTATACGCTTTATGTCTCCAGATCAATTTTATATTGTTTTCTATTTTTCTAGTTACAGCTATAATAATTCATTTTTCTCTAGTCTTTAACCAGTCTGTTTTTAAATTTATTTGGAAAAATCTTCACTAAAGTAAATTTTTTATGAGTCTTGTTAAAGGAAAAGCCTAACATGTTTTCTTTACTCTAAAAAAAAGTTGAAAACAAAAAATACATAAATCTTCTAAAAATTTAGAAAAGCATCTATTGTATTTTACTCTTTTGCAATTCATATGACAGAAAAAAATATCAATTCCCCTAACATGTTTGATATATTTTTATTCTAGCATTGGTTACCAAGATTACTTATGATATGATATAATATGATAAGTCATGGGTTCACTCCTGTGAATCATACTGTAGATATATTTTTAATGCTTTGAAAAATCTCCATATTGTTTTCCAAAGACTCTTAATCTATAGTCCCACCAAAAGAATACCTTGAGTCTCTTTTCTGTATACTCTTTCTGTACATTACTTTCCTGTGTACTAGTTGTTTCTGGTCTTTTTGATATGGGTCATTCTATTAGATTATCTCATCATGGTTGTGATTTGCATTTCTCTGATGTAAGTGGTGATGAATATTTTTTATTGTTTACTGACCAATTATATACTCTCTTTGCAAAAATGTCTACTTAGCTTTTTGACTATTTTTTTGATTGAGTTTTTTGTTGTTGATTTATATGAGCTCTCTGTAGATCTTAGCTATTAATGCCTTATAGATGTATTGATGTGTTTCCTTTATTCAGTTATGGTATCTTTTTGTTTTCAATGGTAGTTTCTTTCACGATGTAGAAGTATTTTTGTTTGATATAGTCTTATTTATTTTTGCTTTTGTTTCCCTTGCAATTGGAGTGAGAAGAGTAACTGAAGAATGCAATTATCTAAAGTGGATGCTTCTACTCAGCTCCAGCCAAGTATTTAGTTATGAGCATGCAGTATTACTGATCTCTTAGTTTAAGAGAATCTGGAAATCAAAAGTTTTATATGAAATATCAGAACATTAAATTTTGGGAAAAACTAAGAATTTCTAAAAGTCTCTATGAAGGTCTCTAAGAATGTTTCCTGATTATTCCATCCCCAAGTCAAAATTTTATGACTTTTTGTGAACATCAAAGAAAACAGAATAAAAGTTATGAAGATTTGGATCTCAATTATATTGCAAATTTTTCATGTTTCAATTTTCTTATGAAAATTTAATTGTATATTTTTAAGATTCCTTTCTGTTGTAAAAACTCATCTCTACTATAGATACTAAATTGTATGAGACTAAGACTTAGACCACAAAATAAAGACGCTTACTTACATATTCCTTGGAACATTCTAGGAATACACTGTGCAATCTATTACTGAGAGTACAAGAAGATGTTACAAGGGTAACAAAAAAAGAAGATCTGTTGGACATCAATATACAAGAAGGTTCTGTGGTAAGTATTCATAAAGCATGATTGGAGTCAGTTTATCTGTGACAGGAGTAAATTTATACATTCAATGATAGAAAAGAAACATTTACTTGGAGAACTGGTGAGAAGTCTGTTTTCGTCATTAGACTTTAGAAAAAGAAGGTTAGAGGATTTATTTGAAGACTAGGTTTAAGGAATGGGCAATGAGGTTCAATAGTAAGAAATATATTGTCAACAACAGAAGTTGGAGAGAAATTAAGAACAGAATTGTTGGAAACATTAGAACCAAAGAAAGTGTTTTAGTTATGGGACAACAAAAATCTCATTTAGAAACCATGTCTACAAATAAATGAGAGATAGAGAAATATCAACAAGAACCATGTAAGTGATTTTAAAAGACTCACTGAAAATTGGCAGACCTACAAAACTAGTCTACTTTGGCAGTTCCTTAACAAAAACATTTGACAAACCTACATTATTTTTCCCCCAAAGATGATCATTTCCTACACAGACCTGATGTGCACTGGATGATATTTATAAGGAATAATATTTTAAATGATTAAAAAGTAAGGATAATTGAGAACAAATAACATATTCCCTGCTTGCTGATCAGCTTGTATTCTACAGCAATCTTCTTTAATTTCAAATTAAGAATGTGAAAAAAGAGCTACTTGCAAAGAAAACCATACATATTTTTTGAAGATTAACAAAGTGGGTTGGTAAACAGCATACTCCCTTATCACAGAATGGATGAATGAGGAAAGGTAAGGTAAACTCTGATTACTCTCAGTCTCTGTATTAGACTCTCTAACTGGTTTATCATTTTTGTATCTTCTGTTGACATAAATCTCTGATACATGTTGCCTTTTTTGAAAAAGGAAATATGAGGTTCATGTATTTAGATAATCTGTCTAAAGTTCTATAATATATTGGTAAGAATTTGAATACAGATTAGATAGCTGGACATTAAATATTATATTCATATTCACTCCACTGTGTTATTTGCCTCTAATTGGGGAGAAAACTTACTACAATTTTTAAAAGGTTTTATTTTAAAATGCCTTAAACCTTTTATGCTGCTATTCTCTATTCCTGAAATGTGAATCCTCCAAATACTTCCTTTACCCAATTTCTTTCATAATTTAGGTAACAATTCATTTACTTCCTTCTTAAGAGATCCTGTCTGACCTATGCAAAGTGCTCCACTATCCCAGTCACTATCCCACAGCACTGCCTTTTCCCCATCATGCATTGTTCACTATCTTACATTAATTTGTTTTTCACTTCTCCATAATCTATCTCCTTCTGTAAAATATAAATTGTATGAACAGTATTCTCATTGTATTATAGATCTCTGCAAATCTTGCACCTAAAATCATGCCTTAAATATATTAGACACGTAATAAATTTGTGCTGAATTCATGAATAAAAAGCAATTAGTTAAACTTAATAATTTTCTATATATTTGGGGGGCATGGAAAGTTAGTCTCATAGTTTTGTGGAAAAAAAATCTCAAAATGTGAGATCATCAATCCCCATAAAATTAAGTAAAAATTTCTGAATGGAGTATATCAGTCCTCGATTAGTTTTATTTCCAGCTATTGTTATATCTTGCTACCATATATTACACCATGATCATTAGCTATATGCTCTCATAGCTGTGGATCTTCTCAGTTCATCAGCTATTCCCCATAACCTTTCCCCCCATTTTAGTGTGCTACACATGTCTTTTCTTGAAATGGACCATACCATCCTTTGGCTGCCATTAATTCATACCAAAAGACTCAGTCTTTCTTCTCCTTTTCCCTCCTTACCTCTTTTACTTTCATTCACTGAAAGTGACAATCCTTCAGAGAATACTGTCAAAGTAATTTTCACTACCTGTCTCCTCAGATTTTTAGGTTCTTAAAGGTTAGAATATAAAATCATAACTAGGGTTATGCCATTCTTGTAAATTTATTTATTTTTTTAAATATAACTGACATTACATTAGCTTCAGATGTGCAATGCATCATACATTCTTGATGACTGGGTCATTTCTTCTACTTTAAACTGTATTGACAACTAAGAATGGCAAATTAACACTGATACAAAAGTTTTCAACTGTTAATGTATAACATTAATTTAAATGTTTTTCTGATTACTATCTAATCTAAGATTGAAAAAAAAAAAGAACATGAAGGGTATGATGAAACATACCCTTACATTTAGGGTATGATAAAAAGGACCAATATACAAAAAACATGCATAAAACATGAGTTAGTCAGAAATTGCTTGTAACTTGATATATGACAAACAATGCAGCCCAATTACTTTTTATTTTAAATTATATTTAACTTCATTTGTAAGTGTTTGTGATTGTGAGAACATGCATGTATTCTTGTGTATATAGTACACACATCACATTTGTGACTGAATTAATTGATCGTTCTTTTTATAAAGATGGTGGGCAACATAGTTGTTGGCCCAAAGTAGCTTTAAGAACAGTCTGATCTGTGGCTAATTACATTCCTATATCTTTATCATAAAAGAATTAGAGTGACCCCTACTGTCCAAGTGTAGTTAGCTGTATCCTTCGTTTTCCCTGGGAACTTTCAAATGTAAATTTTAACTTACTGCCAAAATTTTCTAATCAAAGTCAGAATCTTTTGCTTCACTCTAATTATTAAAACAAAGAGACATTTGATAAAAATTTTCTTTCCAAGAAAAATGAATGCACCTAATTGAGCCTTATTGCAAATTCTGCTATGTCCAACAAGACAGGCATTTTTCCTTTTTTGTAAAATTATAACAACCAAAAGAGAGGAACTGAGGTGAAATGTTAATGTAAAAATAGACATTTGAACAATTGCAATTGATTTTAAATGTAAAAGAAATATAAAAATATCTGAATGTAAGTTTGTTTAAAATAAAAATTTCAATAATTCTCTATTTTTAAAAGCAAAATTAGAAGTACTGGGTTTTTCACTTTTTTGTTGGTTTTAATGGGCATTAAAAGTTAATAGATGGCTTGGCTGTAGATAATAAAGATTTCTGTCATTTGTTGAAGTAGTACCAATCAATATAAAAGCTAGAGACTACAGTCACAACAAAGACCTCAGTATGGGGCTACCAAGAAAGATGATATCTCAAATTTTCACAGAAAAAAAATTATAAAAGAAGCAGTTCTTTGAACTGCTAGAAATCCATTCTACCTTTTTAGATAATATGCCTTAATTGGATTTTTTTTAAAGCCACCTTTACAGACCTTAAGAATTTTTGTAACTCACTTAGGTTTTAGTATTGAATATATCTTTGTATAGGAGGTAATATACTACATTGACATGTATTAAAAATTAAAATACTTTAAAAACTTTTTTAACCATTTCAGTCAAAATTAGATGGGCTATAAAATATTGCTATAGAAATCTCTGCCTCCATCTATAGGATTCATAAAAGGGTTGATTAAACTTCAAATACAATTAATTTTGCAAGACCCTGGGGATTAAAATGATATGAAATATATATATATTATTTTAAAATAATTTTGCAAGATCAAAAATTGTTTCCTCAGTTATAAGTACAACTATAACATAGATGTTTTTTCATAGTTATTTTCTTCAAATATGAATTTGATAATACTTTAATACACCAGGATATAAATATTAAAAAATGAAAGTATTGTTAGAAGCAAATTTTCACAAAGTATTACATCTCAAACTAAATTTCTAATGAATGGTGTTAGAGTCTTCATGGGACTCAATTGACTTGATCTATTCTGTCCATTCAGTTTTAGCCTTTATATTTAGGGATCAACCTTGCTTCAGAGGATTGTTTTGAAAAAAACATCCCCCAATGAATGGAGCTAAAACAGGATTTGGAGTGTTGAGAATACATAGCTCTAAGGATTAAACAAATAAGGTGACAAAGGTAGTGAGATGCTGAAGGGTACAAGTATTAATATACTTGCTATTACTGTTGCTAAGTGCATTTTTTTCAGCAGGGTTTATTTGTTTTTTACTTAAATCATATTGATTATTATAAATGATACTGTACTATTTTTGTTTTTTACTTACCACCACTAAATAATTTAAGACCTGTCAGAAAGAAAAATGCCAACTCCTCAAATTTAAGACAATTTTGATTTTACACCAATATATAAAATGAAAATAATGTATTTAACAATATATATTTTGGAAAGCAAAAGATCAATATTAAATATTATATTATTTTATAAAAGTTATCAAATTATTGTATTAAAATTCATATCTATTAAGGAGTCTTAACAGAAAATTCACACACTTGCTCTCAGCATAAACTTCAGTTAAAATAAATCCATAGACAATATACCATCTGTCTCCTAAACCATGTGAAAAGAAAAGCTTTGAAAATCCAGCCGCTGCTAATGTGACATGTTGAAACATTAATCACCCCCTTAGGCCAATATAATTGTAGCTCCATGTTAATTACCTAACAATTAACAGCAGTAATTTCCAAGGGGCAATCAATGAATTAGCTTGTGATTTTCCCACAGATTTCAGTCCCACATTGCCAATCTGAATGCATTTCAAATTCCTCACCATGGTTCATCAATGACACTTCTGGTGTATGAAATAAAAATTCATTTGCACCCTTACTAATTAGGCTTGAATATATCCCTATGTGTATTGCAAACTCTATTCACTAGCACAAAATCTCTGCCACAGGCATTTTTCTCCATTTAAAAATTCATTTTCTATTAAATTAGAAGGTCACCTAGCAGGAAAATGTACTAATCAAGATTTTATCACTAACGAATTAAAGGTTTTTAATAAGCAAGTTTAATTAAGTTATCTTAACAAGTTGATAACAGCTATTTACAATTTAGGGGTGTGTGTGCATGTGCACTAGGGCATGGAGAATTTGAAATCATATTCCTTTAATTCAGTAGATTCTATATCTTCCATAACAGATGAAATTTGCCTAGGTACATAGTATACTACTGAAATAGGTTTCAAACATTAAATTTTGGGGAGCAAAACATGAGAAGCTTTTCTGAAGAAAAGTTAATTACCATTCTATATTTTATACGATAAAAGTCACAGATAGTCTATTTGATAGAATATGACTTCTGATTTTGTGCATGTCTTTGTTTAACTCTATCAATCAACGTAGTGATAATTTACATAATACACAAGTATTGTAGCTTTATCTTGTGAGATAATGATAACATTGTACTTCTGGGTAGTTACATAAAAACAGACAAAAACATTATTTTAAAGGAAATGTGGTAGGGCATATATAAATATCTTCTGAGAAGTTTACTGGTCCCCAAAACTGAAAGTGAAGCACGCACATGACATATAACTATCTAATAATTAGAATGCTTATTGAATATGATGAGACATTTATTTTTTCTGTTTTAACTGTTTATATATATATACATATACATACATTCAAACATTTTGTACTTTTAAGAATATGTCCCTTTAAAATAAAGAGAGAATGAGGAAAATTAACATGAAATGATCAAATTCCCACAAAATATACACAGGTAATTCCACAATCCCATATTTACATTTCTCTTTTTTTAAAAGAAAGACTCATCATTTCTCAATCCAAACCTATGTCATTATTAAATATACACTATGAACATTATGTCTAATAGAAATTACATATAAGTATATCATGTTATATAATGACTTCTTGAACTCTATGTAAGGTTTATATATAGGAAGGGATGATAATTTTTTCTCTATCCCTCTGAGTTCTTGATTGAGACACATCTATAATAATACAGAAAAGATTAACAGGAAAGAAAGTAAATTTGGTTATTTATATATGGGAGTCTCAGTGATCTAGGGTCCAGAAGCAAGTTGGCCAGTTAAAGTTATATACCTTCCTGAGCTAAGGAATGGAATTGGAATTTCAAGGGGAAAGAAGGTAATTCAGAGAATGATTAGTAGATGTTTGGTAATTAGGTATTTACTGTGCCATAAAGAAAAAAAGTTATTTCTGGTAATGATTGTCATTCTGGACACGACCCCATATCTATCATTTAGGAGATTAACGGAGAGGTAAACATTTTTCTTGGATCTACTGGATCCAGTGGCATCAATTCAAAATGATCCACATGTAAAACTGGCAAAATTTTGAAGATCTGTTCTAAGTATCTTCAAAAGCATATACAGAAGCATAATATTAACTGTGTTATAGAGAGGAAAAGAAAATGAAGTCATAGAATTATTAGGAAAAAGAACAAACCGCCTTTCCTTTATGCTATCCACAATACTAATAAAGAAAAAAAAAAAAAAGGATCCTGTGGTGGTTGAGTGAGGTTCCTGTTGCTGAACTCTTGGGGCCAAATATTTAAGGCCTACTGGAAAGAGGACTTTTAAAGTATGACTGCAAGGCTGTGGTTCAAGACAATTTTTGCTGGTTACAAGAGGGACTCTGCAGAACCAGAGGGAGCATAAAGGTTTTGTACTTCTGGGTAGTTACATGAAAACAGACAAAAACATTATTTTAAAGGAAATGTGGTAGGGCATATATAAATAAGATGAAACATGGTTCTTTCTATCTAGGCAAGAGATGTACCTATGTGTACAAAGCAAATAACAGCACAGTAACTCCTGGAGACAAACCAAATAAAACCATAGTAATCTGTGGGAAGTAACATGTACCCATGGAAACAGTGGCACAGTTCAAGCAAATTTCTGAAGTAACCTTCCAGCTAAGGTAATAGGACACAAAATCCATGCGATACTGTACCCCTCAAGAATTTAAATTTACTAAAAAATTCAATGAAAGTGGATTTGTTCTTGTATTTTGTTAAATGTTAAAAACTGTCTTAAATGTTGATGCTGTGTGCTTAAGATGGTGGTGGTCTATCTGGACAGGAAGGAAGGAAGGAAGGAAGGAAGGAAGGAAGGAAGGAAGGAAGGAAGGAAGGAAGGAAGGAAGGAAGGAAGGAAGGAAGGAAGGAAGGAAGGAAGGAAGGAAGGAAGGAAGGAAGGAAAGAAGGAAGGATGAACACAAGAGCATAGGTAATTTAGGAAGACTCAAAGAATGGAAACTTGGATATTATTACATATAAATCCTTTCCTATCTTCTTTGAGCACGATTTACCATAGATTATTATTAAATATCACTATTATTAAAAACCTCTTAAAAATCACATACTTTTTTAAACTCAAAAGGACCTTAAAAGGTTAATTTAAAAGTGAAAGAACTGAAGCTAAGTGATGCAAAGTGACCTATTTATTATCACACAACCAGTTAAAGGCAAACACAGATTTACTGACCTGTTAGACCTATGCCTTTTACACCACATTATGCTTCTACACTGTTGCTAATGTCATTATTTTTGTCATTAATGTCATATTTAGAAATAATTAACACATTTTATAAATAATTTGAAGAGCCAGCATCCTGCCTCTCTGACTCAGTCATTCATTTCCTCATTGACTGTTAAGTGGTAAAAGAAAGATACAATAATGACTCTTTAGTTCAGAATAAATGTGCCAAAGCCTCATTTACTGCCTTTGAAGGCACCCATTAAACAGACTCCAGTTCCCTATTAATCATATCTATTACCCATCACCCCCTAATAAACTTATAAATAGACAGAGATTAGACCTTTCAAATAAAAAAAAAACTACACCCTTTGTTAAATTTTAATTTCTGCAATAAAAACACATAGACATCATACACAAAATAACAGTTCTAAAATTGCTTTACCCACAAAGACAATTATTGTATGAAAGACAATTACTCTATTCTACAAATGTTATACTTCTACAAATATCTTGATGTAATATCCACAGATATTTCAAACTCATTCCTACATTTATACTTTCATTCCACTGTCCCAGGTAATTCATCCTCTTCCTATTTAAATTGAGCACATTCTCAGGTTTCACATGCTCTCTGAAGTCTAGTGTCTTTAGGCTTTTATCTTTTTAAAAAAAACTTGCACTTTTAATGAATATATGTCATAGGTAAGTTTTGATAACTATCCTTCAGTGTTTTTTCTTAATTTATATTACTGTGTTGACTGATTTATAGCTCTAATTCAAATATCACAACCTTAAGGAAAGTTTGACATCTAACATTCATAATCCCTGTTCTTGTGGATTAGAAGGTTAATATTTTTTATAATATTTTTATACTATGTAAAATGATATACAGATTTAATGCCATCCCTACTAAGGCTTCAATCACAATTTTTATATCAAAATGATAGATATCCTAAAATGTATAGAAAACCTTGAAAGACCTCAAAGAGACAAAGAAATCTTGAAAAAGAGCAACAGAGGCATGACACCTCTTAATTTCAAAAATATATTATATAAAGTTACAGTAATAAAACCAACATGATCAAGCATAAGGTATGTATAAATGCATGAAACAGAACAGAGAATGCAGAAAAAGACCTATGTACACATGTTCAACTCATCTTTCACAACAGCTTCAAAAACATACAATGAGGAAAAGATGGTCTTTTCAACAAATGTAACTAACACAACATGGAAGACCCGATTGGGTGATCATTTCTTTGAAACTTATCTTAGCAATGATTTCTTGAATCTCATACAAAAATCATAAGAAAAAACAAAAAAAAAACTTTAAATACTTCAATTAAAAATAAGCACAGCAAAAGAAGTGAATGAAAAAGCAACACACAGAATAGGAGAAATGCTAGCACACTTTTGATAATGGATTAATACTTCCAATATATGACTCTCCTATAATTCAAATGGAATATAAGCAATCCAGTTTTGAAAATTGACAAAGAATTTCAATAAAGCTTTCTCCAGAAAAGGGCAGAGAGAAAGTCACCATATATATAAAAACATCTCTAATTATTAGAAAAATCCAAAATCTCAGGGAGAATTCACTTATTTCTTGTTAGGATAACTATGGAGGGAAGGAGGAGAGGAGTGAGAGCGAGAAAGAGAAATTGATTAAAACTAAGGGATCATATATATTGGCCAAGAGAATGTAAAATGGTGAAAACAGCACAAAGATAAGTAAAAATACAACTGCTATTTATATCCAAAGAAATCGAATTCAGATCTTGAAGAGATGTCTGCACTTCTGTGTTCTTCCTCACATCATTATTCACAATACTTAATATGTAAGCAAACCAAATGTCCCTCAAGAAATCAATTAAAAAGTGACATTATATGATTATATATAATCAATGGAACATTATTCAACTTTGAAAAAGAAAGTAATTCATCCATCTGTGACAACATGAGCCTATACAACACTGTACAAAGTAAGCAAATCATCCATATAAAGACAAATACTGCATGATTACACATATTTATCGTATCTAAAATGGTCAAAACCATAGAAACAGATTGGAATGGTGGTTGCTATGGCCTGAGGGTAGGGAGAATAAATTCTTTTTTTACTAGATGTGAATTTTTTGCTAATTAAAATGAGAAAATATAGACCTGCTATACAACATAGTACCTATATTTAACAATACAGTATCATGGGTTTTGAGATATGTTGAGAGAATATATTTCACATAAGCATCCCTACCAGAAACAAAAAACATAAGAGTAGGAGATTTTTGACAGTGATGCCTATGTTTGACAGTGATACCTGTGTTGTGGTGATGTTATTATGGGTACGTGCATACATCTAAATTCACCAAAACATACACATTAAATGTGCATGATATTATATATCAATTAAACAGTAATAGAGCTG
This sequence comes from Uropsilus gracilis, assembly GCA_004024945.1. NCBI lineage: Eukaryota > Metazoa > Chordata > Mammalia > Eulipotyphla > Talpidae > Uropsilus > Uropsilus gracilis. Next base: position 74,274 of record PVHY01001898.1, on the reverse strand, counting down.
AAAAGAACAGGTTGATTAGCAGTTTTTATATATTGAAGCTCTGTACATTACTCCCAAAAGCCCTGGTCCTTGATTTGTTCATTGGAGATAAATTCCAGAATATCCTATTTGACAACAGCATTACTGTGTATTTAGGATCTTGGACCACATGAAATAGTTTATGTCAACAATGTGAATTATGTTGGGAGTTCTGGGTCATGTGAAATCAATTTGAATTCTGGAGGGGTTGGAGAATGTGTCACTAAGGTAGGCCATGGGAGTGTTCGTGCATATGTGATTGATCAACAAAAACCTGAACACCAAGACTCACATGAACTTCTGTGATTAGTAGTACTCCATATGTGTTATCACACATCGCTGGTTGAGTCATTAAACATTACCCATAAAAGTTCCCTGGAGAGGACAACTCTATTTACATGCCTGATCTCTTGTGGACTCTGCTCTATGCATCTTTTTGTTTGTTGCATTTGAACTATGTCATTTCACTGCTGTAGTAAACCATAACTTTACCAGCTCTTTTGAGTTCTGTGTGTCCTTCAAGTGAGCATGGTCTTGGGGATGGTGAACATACTGCACTATTTTTAACACTACTTCCTATTTTCAGGGATATAATAATGTATCAAAATATTTTTGAAACTGCATATAAATTTCACATAGATAACAATACAAGCTTGTCTAGATGAACAGGTGTACCAGTGATATAAGGATGCTCCTCTTGCCCCAAGCTCCCCTTTCTGTTTTCCCCTACCCATTCCTAAGAACAATCAAATACACCAATGAAATCTCATGCTTTTTTTGTGTGTGGTTCACCTAGATTTCCACTATCGACGCTTGCCCACAGGTCACACCTTTGTTTGATTGAACCTGCTCATTTTAATGTTTCCCACAGTGTGGTTGCTAGTGGCATGCAGTGTTGATCTCTTGTACCTGTGAATATAATAAATATTTTCTTGCCACTCTCCTTTGGCTGCATTTAACTGACCATCTAACAAAACATATAGGCAGCTATTCAGATATGTCAATCTCCAGTATTTTTACAAGATTATATTTTAGTGGTAATGGTTTATTTGCCTATTTTTTATATAAAATGTGATATTTTAAGTAACCCTCACTATAGACTCTGTCCTCATAAGTGAGAGAGAAGAATTACTTTGAAGCAGTTTAGTTGCTCTGTCTGCTTATGACTACTACTATTGTAGTAATATTGTGATATGACTATTACTGATTGTCCCAAATCCTAGTCACAGTTCTTCTGCTCATCCTATCTAACAATCTAGTACAAATGTAGCTTCAGTGTGAAAATGATAACTTAATGAGGTATAACTAAATTAATATATAAGTCTAACTTTGAATATTTTGGGGTATTTTCAGAAGTCAATGGGAACTTAAATAAAAAACATTTTATATGTATATATGTACACAAAATCTAAGTTATTTGGTTCTTATAAATGTAAACAGATCTCTGTATATTTCTACTGCACATAAATTGTCTCAGTTTATAAATGTTGCTCTATTAGCACTCAAATTGTAAGCCACACTTGCCTATGAACATTATGGTGATTAATAATATTTAAGCCAAATTTAATGAAAGAGGATATTACATATATTTACATTGTGCTTCCGTAAATCCAATAGCAGCTTTTGCTACTGTTGTTATTGCTTACTCTTGTTAACAAAGAATTTATAAATCCAATTATTTTTATCATTAATTTTTAAAATTGTCATTCTTTTGAAACATATCCCTAAGATGATCCCATCATTTTGGGGCCAGCATTCTAAATAAGTTCATATTTAGAAGTGTCATAGATGAATGAAATAAAAAATACATATTTTATGTATTCAAATATATGTACACATTTTATATATATCACCTGCAGGGATTTTCCATTACAATCTGATCAAAGATCACTCAATAAAGCTACACCAATCCCTAGAGAACTTTCAGTGTTGTCTTTGAAATATAATATCGCAAGCAATGACAAAAAAATAGAACTAGGTAAAAAAGCATAGTAACCAAAAATAAATTCTTCAAACTGCAAAATTCAAGGAAATAGAGAGGTACATGTATTTAATGGAAAATGAATCCCCAAATAAATTTTTCCTTAATTTGACCTAAACTTAATGATACACAAAATTTCATTTTTTACACTACTTATAAAAATATTTCCAGTTCAAAAGTTTGTTCAATAATGTCGTTTTAATTTTTGATTATATAGCTGTCCAGTGCTTCAGAATAAATTCAGTTGTAGTGATCAAGGCAAGGCTATGAAACATCTTTTATTTCCCCAGAAAGCAATGTTATGTAATTCTGTAAATAGCTACTATTTAAAGGAAATTCTTCTACAAAAGAATGACAAGCTTCCTAAGAATATATACTTTAAATATTAAATAAATAAACCCACTCAAAGGTGACATCTGCCTTGCAACTTCCATTTTTTTTCTTCTACTTCCTACTAAAATTCATAGGGAGAGATAGAAAAAGAAGGAATCCATTGTTGGACAGTCTTATAACCACAACATTGAAAGTTTTCATTTACTTTAAGGTAAAATAATAGTTCTTCATTTGCAAATATATCTGTTAAGGTTTTGCCTCAAATAACATCCATTAAATGGTCTAGGTAAAAAAATTGGAAGGGCCAGGCATGGTGGCTCGTGCCTGTAAGCTTCAGCCTATGAAGCGGCCAGGGCTAGGGATCGCGGTTCGAGTCCCGCCTGGGGCCCATAGCGAGACATAGTTCCAAAAAACAGCTGGGCGTGGTGGCGCACACCTGTAATCCCAGCTACTTGGGAAGCTGAGGCTGGGGATTGCTTCAGTCTGTGGTACCCCGGGCAACGAGAGCCTGCGGTTGCACGGGCAAAAATAGCGAGACCTAGTCTCAAAAAACAAACAAACAAACAAACAAAAATATGGAAGGTATATTTTCCTTTTCACTCTCTCTCAAAACTCAGATACCCAACAATTTTATCTGTAACAGAAGCTGGATTAATATACATAAATGATGCAACCCAGGTGAATTTTCAAATGCTATGATTAGTCTTCTATCACTCACAGAAAGTATTTTCTTAGAAATATTTGAGCATATAAAACACAAGACAAAAGTAATGATACATCACATTCATGGATGTATGTCTCCCTAGGAGATACAAAGTTCAAGGAAAAACCCCTGAAAGCAGGGATGGTGAAACTGAAGTTTACTACAGACTTTAGAAGCACGGTGATTAAGTCATCAGATGATTGGAGCAGGAGAAGAAGTCATCCTAAGAGGGTGAAAGGGTACAAAATGAAGTCCACTCAAATCAGAAAATTAGATAGGATGTCCTGAGAATTAAGTTACCTATCAACAGTAGAAGTGAGAATATTATCTGACCAAATGTGATAAAACTAAAATCTGAGAGAAATAATGTAACCCAGGAATTTTATTCCTAAACAAGTTATTTTGCTATTTTTCACATCTTTCATTTTTTAAAGATTCTAAACATTCAATATTTCTAAAATCAAAAATACAGTTTGCATATTTTTCTATACTTCTGTTTGACACTTCAAAAGGTGTCTGTTTTTAAATAAGTATGTAAAAATCAATAGCTTGTTATGCCAGTAATAACTAATTTGAACATACAATGAAACAGAAAATCCATTCAGAATAGCAGCAAAAATACGACAGGAATCAACTGTCCAAGAAATACATAAAATTTTCATTTAAAAAATCATGAGATAATGTTGAGACATAAAAGAACTGAATAAATGCAAAAGTTGTATCACTAGTTAATTTAGTACATAAATATATTGTCATTCTAATGCAAGCAATTTTAAAATGTTACAAGCTCTATTAGTGTTTTTCTTTAAAGTTTTAACTAAGATTCTACTTATTGATATGTCTAAAAAACCTATTGCAAACATGCACTTTTGGTGGTTTTTATGATAGCAAATTCAAAACCATATTTGTTTTATAAATAGCATACTAATCTGTGACAAATTTACACAGTATTATGAATTTATTACAATGAAAATACCAACAAGAGACAAATAGCAATTTTGCATGTTTGAACATCACAATATGCCTTATTAGGTACTATACAATTTTCTATTAAAACAGGAAAGGGAGTTGGGTGGTTGGAATAGTTTTTTTTTTTTTAATAAAGAAATGTCATTTACAAGGTGGCAGTAAAGACATTTCTCTTATATAATGGGCATTTTTCAGTTGAGAAAAGTCAGACTAAGTTCTCAAGTCATAAAAATGGAAAGTTAAGTGATCAATGATTATTCTTGGAGATAATTATAAAGTAAAAGGAATTCAAATAGACATAAATTTGCTCTGTTTTATAATGCATTTCCATTTTTCCTTGGGCCTAACTTGGACCTAACCAAGCATTTTAGGAGAACTGACCAAATGAAACTCGATTATGAATTCATTATTGTCTCTTCTCCAGATGTGACCTTTGTGATCTTTCTCTCACCCATGCCTCTGAGAGTCCCTCTCATCTTCCTTCAGCTGTGGCACAGTGTGTTAAAGCACGTATGAGCTGCAAAAAGCAGAACACCTAACAGGTAGTTCAATGTGGGTGCTGCCTTTGACTTGTACAGACCAACATTAATGGCCCCTCTATAATACACACAGTTGCAACATTTTAAAATTAGGATATTAAAATTACTATAAATTGAAAAATATTTTTTAACATATAATTAGCAAAGTTGTTGTAGTCTTTACATTTAAGGTATCAATGTCTTCTAATTAGGAGAATTGTTTTAATATAAAAGTTTTGGATATTATTTACTAAAATTGTTTTTCAATTTTCTTCTTTATATGTTTATGGATGATGATACTAATCTTTCTTTAGAAAAGACTATATATTATAATTTATCTGACTCATATTTAGATTTAGATCAGAAGTGATAATATTTAGTGCAAGAGAATCTATTAACCACTTACATTTTATAATAGGTTTAACAGGTGTATTTAATAAAATGTTTTGTCTAGTCAGATGTCTTACTTATTTTCAGGTTGAATTTATTTAAAACCTACTTGTGAGATTTAAACTTTATTTCAAAAGTTTTTCATTAAAAACATTTTTATTTACATAACATTTCAATGTTAAAACTTCATTTTATTTTTTTTGCATGGATGATCTAATTGTCAATATTATATGATATTAGGATCATTAATAATAGGAACTTCTGAGAAGGTTAATTTATATATAATAAAGTAATTTCTTTGATAATAGTTACATGACCCCTAAATCTAACTTTGCAAAAATTTCTTGAGTCAAAATTAATATATCCACTGTAGCATTTCTAATTTTTAAAAATAAATATTTCTACTCCTTTGGCAATATAAATATAAATATAGTTTATATATAGTTATATATAGTTAAATAGTTATATATATATAGTTTATATATATATAAACTAATTTGAGAGGAAACTATATATTTTGGAGATTGAATATTTGGTTTTTTTTACACCAATTCTCGAATACTCTTTTATAGATTTGGGTACTATTCCCTCTAGTGAAAGTATTACTTCACAATATGTTCCTTAATTCTATTTTATCACCTCTTATCAAAAAAATTGATAAATGGAATAAAGAAGCAGATAAATGTGGGTTTTAAGTTAATGATGGAAGTATTAGATTCATTACTTTGGAGGTAATGCCTGGACCTCTACCAGCACATTAACTTCTCTTATCTGTATCTCTCTTCTGACACTATATACTTCCTACTTTATTTATGAATATCATTCTTCAATAGTTTTTAATATTGCTAAAGAGGGGAGTCATTTGTTTCATTTTTTTGTCTTTCAGATGACTATTTTAGTGCTAAATGCATGATATAAATGTTTGTGAATGAATTGATGACAGGGAGCAATAGCTCAAGTCTATTCAAAATTGCTAATTTTGATAGAACCCAAACATGGTTCTCACAAACCAAAGTAATCTACTGGCTAAAATTCTAATTTTTTCAAACTCACTATCCAAAGAATAAAAAAAAAAACTGTTGAATTTATAGGTTTTAGGGGAGTTATAGAAATTCCACTCTTCAGTACCATGTATCTAGGAATTAACTGCAAATATATTACTTAGTATTATTTGACATTCTTTATGGGGAGACTGAATTAGATATTCCATTCTTCTCTCAAGAATGGTTGCCACATTAGAGCACCTCTTTTGATAATGGTAGAAATTTTATTTTTCAGAATGGCAACTGTGTCACGCATTTTTTGGGTCAAATAAAACTGATGGTATACCTACACATTTTTGAAGACCTGACAATATAACAAATAAAAGAGCCAATAGAAGTCACATGTTGACATAAAAATCTGCAAAAACATTTTTTAATGATGTACCTAAACAATGATGTATCTGTATAATAACGATATATTCTATCAGTGACATAAAATTATAGGAATACTGTTGTTCTTATATGTCTAATATTAGTCAAATAACCACATAAAATATTATGTACTGCATTTAAACATTTATCATTTACATAAAATAATATATACAATATTATTCCCATTCTTTTTTTGGGAGAAAGAATTTATTTGTACTTTTCAGATATTTCAGAGACTTTTCTCTCAGTTTTTAGTTTATAAATTTAATAGCCTACTGTGTTGATGTCAATTCCCCTTATTCCGATCTTTAGCATGGTTCAGGAATTGACCCTGTACATAACTTTGCCTATTTCAAGGGAAAATATTCATCTTAATTGTATGTTAATTATGAGTGGGACTAATGTGGTTGTTTCATTCATTTTATTGGAGTTAGTGAAGTCATAGGAATATGACAAAATTCTCGTCAATAAAGCAGGTGGGTAAGTAATCTAGAAGGCTTCCAGGAAAAGATGTTCTGCTCTTTAAACATGAAGAAAAAATGTTTTGCTTCTGATGTTCATTTTGTGTGCATATGTATAAATATCAGCAAGAATTCACAACAATTAAGACAAAACTAAACACTGAAAAGACCAAAGGAAAAATGTAAAAACAAGTCTAATAATAAAAGTATATATTGTTGAATCATTTGACTAAACACTTAAATACCCTAATTTGCTACATTTTTTAGGATTTATAAGATTTTTTTTTGTTCTTCCTACTTACAAACAAAAGCTCTCCTCTCACCCCCAAAAATTTTAATTTTGTTATTGCTCAAATATTATCTATTTTTAAGATAACTAATATTTGGAGTGGAATGAGTGTGAAAAGTAACAACATGGTATCTGAATTTAACTACAGATTACCAGTACTTTTATCAAATTTCATCAAAATAGTTTCCTATTTGACATTATGGTTAATGTAAATTTTAAAATATTTATTTAAGGAATCTTAAATTTACATTTTTAACATATTGATGTGTTACATGATACTGTAAAAGATTTGTTTTATTCTTGTAGTTCTATGAAAAGTTTAATTTATCAAAACACAATAAATGTACATCTAACTTTAGCTCCAATTTATGAATTTTAGACATGCTCTTTGATCGGGCTTTGCAAGTTTCACATTTAAATGTGAAAATACACATATTACTCTATATTCCATTTGTCATCTTCTATATAATGGATATGCTTAACTTTAAAGAGATAGGTGTATGTAATTTTAATGTCAAACTCAGAATCACCAAAAAGTACCCTGGCAATCAGTGGAAAGGTTTAATAGGTTTTCTGTCTTGTTCTTAATTTGCTGAAATTACAAAATCAATACTTTCAGTTGTAGCTGCAGTTACCCGTTTTACTGCTTTAAGATAAAGTCTACACGAAAGTAACCTTCACTTTCAATTTGTAGCTCAGAACATCAGGTTGCTCTTGGCCACTAGTTAAATAGCCTGTTCTCTGCCATCCTGTGTAAGATATTCCAAATGTGTTGTGGTTCCTTTTCTAAGGAGATACATACTAAAAAGAACTGTGATTAATATAGAACAAGCTGAAATTCAGACTTTTACATGCTACCTTTCCCCTTTCTCTTCATAGCATATTGAAATCCCTTTACTTTAGGTTTAGCTCATTTGAATTCTTACTGTAGTACTCCACTCTAGATTTCAGATTAGCATCAAATGTCCACAAACACTTTCCACCCAAATAAGAAATAGTTTCATTCTGTCTGAACTCTGTCTTACCTCTAAGATTCTTGTTACAAGGGCACATTCCTGCCACTTTCAAGATAAGGGAATTCTCTCAGTTAGAGGTAGGTTAATACAAGTAAGTAGAGAGTAGACAAGTAAGTTCATTTCTAACATTTCAGTTTTGAAAACCTATGATAGATCAGTCACTTTAAAATGTCAAAGATATTGGAAGTCACAATGGGATTTGGAGTATTAAAGCTATAATTTTTTTTTCATTGTAATAAGTCTCAAACATGAGAAATATAGTAAGGAAACTTCAGTTTTATAATGTTGTCATGTAGCTTTCTATGTACATTGTTTCACATTAAGACCATATATGCTTTGTGTAAGAAAAGCAATAAAAATTTGAATTTCTTAAATCAAATGATTTTTTTTTCTTTTCCCAACTCCAGAATTGCTCTGTTACTTAATAAGAAAAAAAGAAATCTAGATCGATGTGAAAATTCTCTCACCTTGGCTTCCAGGATAACTCAGATATTTTACTGTCAGTATCTTTTTTGACACAAACACATGAAGTTTTGCTATTTCATCATCTCATAATCACTAGGTATAAACCACAATGGTAATAGTCACAATCTGCTTTGATTTATTCATTTACATACCTGTTTCATATTTCATGAACATGCAAATTTCAGTAGATTACTGCACTTTTATGGGAATGATTTTTTATTCAACTTTCACAAAACCTATTGAACATAAGGCACACAGTATATTCCTTAGAATGCTATATAAAATTATAACTTGAGTCAGAATTGAAATAATTATAAATTTCTCATAAAATTAACATATTAAGACTAAAACAATGTTAAGGCTGCTATAAAGTGGGAGTAGGGAAGAAGGACCATAGCATAGAACATACCACACAGGTAGATTATTTTTAATCTTTTTTTGTTAGTCTGAACAGTTTCTTAGATGAGGCTGTGACTCACCAGTATATCCACAATTGACTTGTAGGTAGTGATCACCATTATTCATTGTAATTTCTAGGATGTAATGAAATAAACAATAGAATAGAATAGAACAAAATACAATGCAATGCAATAGAATGAAATGTAAAATACAAATCAATACACCCTAAAAATAACTATATCTTTGTAAAAAAGTTAATTAGCTATATATTTGTGTACTAGTTGAAATTTAAAATGTATTTTTAAATGGAGGCAGTAGTCAAAAGTTTGAAAAAGCACTAAGTTAGAATATCAGTTATTTTAGTCACACACCAACAATTAATTTAGATAAAAAGAGAATTGAATTGTCTGTCAACTAAATGTCCCACTGAAGTGCATGCCTATGACTTGAAATTTGAGTAATGATATCATGTAGTTTCCTTATATATTTAGTAAAACCTGTTATATGTAAAACTGTCATAGCACAAAAATGTTAGATAATTAAATCAAGAATTTTGTACATTGTTGAAGGAAAGAAGAATATAATTTCTTCCATGAGGCTGGTGTGGTGAAAGGATACAGTGTAAGGGATGCTACAAGCCTGAGACTACAGAAAGCCAACCAGCTGCAGAGCAAAAAAGAGCTCCAGGATCTTAATAAGGTTTAGAATCCCAGAGAGGCACATGACAGCACACACTCATGAAGAACTCACAAGATATTCCTTTTGAAAAAGCAAACTTTCAGGAAACCAGGAAAAATGAACTTGAGCATAACCAACACAACTTGTTGGGACTTAGCCACATGTTAGCAATATAATGTGAATTCTGTAATGCATTTTCTCCTTTGATTTGAACTCAAAACATAGAATAGCTGATCATTTTATTTCATCTGGTATAACCCAGACAATAAAATCTTCAAATAGGTTTAGACTGTAGTGTTCATTTGTTTTTTCCATGGTGTCATGTTATTTTCATTGACCCCATGAAACTTTAACTGGGGTCAAACATGGTGCAGGAGTCCTAGTGTGCAGACTACCTTTCCTAGTACTCATAAAAAGGGCAGCCCATTTTATATGGAAAAAGAAGAAAGAGAAGCAGTGAGAAATAGTCTACATTTCTCTGTGGGATCTACCTGTACATTTCATGCCCATACACTCTAAATGAAAGTCTGCCATGAATACACACAGTCTCTAGGTTTAAAAAAAACAAACTGCATAACTTCAAGAGACTTGTGCATGCTAACTGTATTCAACACCCAAGGGTATGAATGACAGTGATAGCTCTAGATAGCTGAATGAAATATGCCTTTAAAAAGATAAGTTTGAATGAACACACAGAATACTTAATTCTACGGAGAACAATGATTACTTAGGGAACATGACTGAATTCTAATACATGTCTTCAGAGAAATTAAAGATAAACTCTATCCATAAAACAGTAATAATGAGCTGTTTTGTAAAGAGTGGGCAAGAATTTGTGTTTGAAATTTGAAACTGAAAATAAGTTTGCTGGCTTATAAAATAAAAATATCAAGTATATAAGCTTAAGTATAAAATAGCATGTAAGAACAAAGTTAATAATTTATAAAACTAAGGAACCTCTCAGAGCATCAAAACAGAAAGAAGGGGATGAAAAAATATCTGGAAAAAGGAAGGAAGTATGAACTAAGTCATCAGGAGCTTTACCGCCCTACAATTAAAAGGTTCATAACTCAAAACCTTAAAAATAGGGGTTGGAGGAAATCAATTATGATAGAAGGAAAAAGTTTCAAATCAAAAACATTTTTTAAAAATATATAGAAAAATAGAGGGCTGGGCGCGTCTGAGGTTAAGAGCACCTCATCGGTTCCCTCTGGTACACTGACCCTTGCAGGATACCGCTGGAAATACCTGGAGTGCAAAAGCACAAAGCACAAAAAGGGTCGAGAACTTGGAAATAGCAACAAACACAGACTAAACAAACCTAGGAATGGGCATGGGGAAATAGAGCCACCCCTACTCATTATCCTGTCTGACTCCAAACTTTTGGTTCAGTCTCAACAGCCAATTGGAAGTAAATACCCCAAAAATAAATAAGTAAATAAATAAGTAAATAAGAAAATAAAATACAAATAAAGGCTATGCACAGATTAACAACCCCACATTTATTACCACCCAAAAATACTCCCAGGAAAACACAGAGAAACAGAAGAGCACATTAAAGCCAACCAGCCTAGGGAGAGAATACCCAATACAGAAAATAGGAGATTCTACAACAGAAATTACACAAGCCCAACACCTTGCCTGGCTGCAAAGGAAATGATTCCCCCAAAATGCCAACAGAAGCAAAGAAGATAGTCTCCACCACAACATAGGCACTAAGATAGAATTAACCACAACCTGGTAAAGGACTCCAATCAACATGTCAATCCCTACTAGAGCCTATTTGCACAATATTTAAAGCAAGTCTGGAAACAAAACACAAGAATGAAGAAAAATGTAAATACCCAAGCAAGCCCTATGGGAAACAACACATCAGCAAAGGAAAAACAATCTCCAGAAACCAACAAGGTTGACATTGAAGAAATGTCTTATATATGTCAAAGAATTCAGACTCAACATGAAAAAGTGTTCAAAGAGAAAATGGAAAATGCAGAAAAAAAGGAAAACCACATGATAGAAGCATTTAATGAACTAAGACTAGAAAAATATAAAAAGAATACATAAATAAGAATAACATAATTGACAAACTGAAGATCATGAATGAATCCTTAAAAAAGAAACTAAAAGAGACCCAGGATATAAGAGGAGCAACAGAGAACTCAACAATACAAGGAAAAGCCATGGAAGCAGATTAGATGAAGTAGAAAAACAAATCAGTATCCTCAAGGGTACAGAAAAATGAAAGAATGAAAAAGGAAAAGAAAGAGAAAAAACATAACAAGAAGATTGAAGAAAAGCTCAGAGATCTTTCAGATTCCCTAAAGAAAAATATATATATAAGTAATCAGAATCCCAGAAGGAGAAGAAGAGAGAGATATGTGAACTTTTAATGCAAAAATAGAGGAGAACTTCCCAAATCTGAAGAAATAAAAATTGACATACAGGAAGCAAAAAGGACACAAAACTATTAATGAAAGAAAAACTACAGCAAGACATAGCATTGTAAGACTTCCAAGAGTCAAAGATAAGAAAAAAATACTAGAGAGAGGAAACAGATAACCTACAAAGGAAAACGCATAGGCTGACCTCAGATTTCTCTGAAGAGACAGTTCAGGAAAGGAGAACATAGAGCCACATCTTCCAAAAACTCCAAGAGAGAAAGTGCCAGCCACTTTCTAACTCTCTAACTCTCTAACCTGCAAAGCTGTCCTTCCTTTATGGACGAAAATTTACAACCTTCTCACACAGGCAAAATCTCCACAAATTTTCTACTACTAAACCCCTAATGCAAGAAATTTTGCAGGAAGCCTTAAGATCAAGCCATCAGAAAAATAAACAGAAAAAAAAAGCAAGTTTGCCGAACCAGAACATCAAAATGACCACCAGAAAACCAACTTTAGAATCTCAAACATCAATAATTACCCTAAACTTCAATGGTCTAAACTAATCAATCAAAAGACACAGAGTTGCAGACTGAATCAAAAGACAGAACCCCACATGCTGCTGCCTTGGGGAAACACATCTGATCTCTAAAGATAAGCATAGACTGAAGGTAAAGGGATAGAAAACAATTTTACAAGCAAATGGTCTCTTCAAAAAACAAGGGTAGTCATTCTTATAAGAATGAAGCAGATTTCAAATTTTTAAAAAGTTACAAAGGATGAAGAAGGTCACTGCCTAATGGTTCAAGGGTCAACCCACCAAGAAGACATAATAATTATCAACATATATTTACCAAATGAAGGAGCACCAAAATTCATAAGATAACTCCTAGCAGAACTGAAAACAAATATTGATGAAAACGCATACATAGTAGGAGATTTTAGCATTCCATTCTCACCAGATCAACAAAACAGAAACTATACAAGGACACGAAAACTTTAAAGGAAGACCTAAACCAAATGGACCTAATAGATATATACAAGACACTGTACTCCCAAGGAAAAGAATACACCTTCTTTTCAAAGGCACATGGATCTTTCTCAAAGATTGACCACATATTAGGCCACTTGAATAAAGGTAAAATTGAATAAATACACAGATTAAAATAATACCAACTTTTTTTCTCAGATCATAAAGGCATCAGACTAGAAATCAATCATGAAAAGAAAAAAGGAGCATGGACACTACATGGAGACTGAAAAACAGGCTTTGGGAAGACCACTGGGTACAAGAAGAAATTGAAACATACATGGAGACAAATGACAACAATGACACAACATTTCAAAATGTGTGGGACTCAGTAAAAGTAGTCTTAAGAGGAAGGTTCATAACAACACAGGCCTAAATAAAAAGGACTGAAACAACCCAAAGGAATAATCTTAATCTCCTAACTCAAGGAACTAGGAAAAGCAACAAAAAAATCCAAAACCTAGTAGAAGACAGGAAATAATAAAAATGATAGTAGAGATAAATGAAACTGAAAGCAAAAAGACCACTGAGATGATAAACAAAACCAAAAGTGGGTTCTTCGAAAAAATAAATAAAATTGATAACCTCCTAGCAAGGCTCACATAGAAAAGAAGGGAGAAAACTCAAATAAGATCATAAATGAAGATATTACAACAGACACAGCAATATCCAAAAGATAATTAGAGACTACTATGAACATCTATATGCAAACAAATACAACAACCTGGAAGAGATGGACAAATTCCTCAAATGACACAACCATCTAAAATTGAACAAAAAAGAAATAGAGAACATAAACAGGCCAATCATAAGCAGAACTCTCCCTAAAAACAAGAGCCCAGGACCAGATAGTTTTGCAAATGAATTATAGCAAACATTCAAAGAGGAAAGAACAGCTGTACTATCAAAATTCTTCCCAAAAGTTGAAGAAAAACTATAGACCAATCTCCCTAATGAACATAAATACAAATATTCTAAACAAAATCCTGACAAACCAAATCCAACAGTGCATAAATAGGATTATCCACCATGACTAAGTAGGATTCATCCCAGGGGCACAGGGATGATTCAACATCTGAAAATCAATCAACATAATCCACATCAACAAAGAGAAAAACAAAAACCATATGATCATATCAAAAGTTTCAGAAAAAAGCATTCAATAAAATTCAACACCCATTCATGATGGAAACCCTTGAAAAAAAAGAATAAAAGGTACACATTTCAACATAATAAAAGCCAATATGATAAGCCCACTGCAAATATCATCCTTAATGGGGAAATTCTGAAACCATTACAATTAGCAAAGATGTCCACTCTCACTACTGCTTTTCAACATAAGTACTGGTAGTTTTAGCCTGGGCAATAAGGCAAGAGAAAGACATAAATATATATATATATATATATATATATATATATATATATGGAAAGAAGAAATGAAGCTATTATTTTATGTAGATAACATGATACTCTACATAGAAAACCTCCCAAAATCCACAGGACAACTAATTGAAATAATAAACCAGTTCAGCAAAGTAGCTGGCTACAAAATCAACACACAGAAATCAGTGGCCTTCTTCTATATAAAAACTCAGTCAGAAGAAGAAATTAAAAATCTACTCCATTTCCCATGGCACCACTGAAAAATTAAATACCTGGGAATAAACATAACAAAAGATGGGGAAAAATCTATACAAAGAAAACTACAAAACTTTCCTAAAAGAAATAAAAAAAAGACATTAAAAAATGGGAAGACATTTCCTGTTCATGGATTGGAAGAATCAACATTATCAAAATGGCTATTCTACCAAAAGCAATCTACAGATTCAACACAATCCCAATAAAAATTGCAAGGACATTTTTTAAAGAGATAGAACAGTGTTAGTGAAATTCATCTGGAATAATAAAAGTCCTTGAATAATGAAAAATCCTCCTGACAAAAAGAGAGACAATCCCAGATTTTAATTACACTACAAAACTATAATAATTAAAACAGCATGGTACTGGCACAAAAACAACTAGATCAATGGATCAGAATTCAGTGCACAGAAATAAAACCACATATATATGTGCAACTAATCTTTGACAAAGGGGCAAAAAACATACATAGGAACAAAGGCAGCCTCTTTAATAAATGGTGCTTGAAAAACTGAATCTGACATGCAAAAAAATGGACCAGGACAACTCCTTCACAGCTTGTATAAAAACTGAATCAAAATGGGTAAAAGACTTGGATGTAACACCTGGAATGATAAAATATATAGAGGAAAACCTGGGCAAAACCCTCCATGAATTACACTTCAGAAATCCATTTCAGGACACATCTACAGGTGGCAAAAAAATGTAGGATAACAAAGAGTTAGGATAATATCAAACTAAAAAGCTCCTGTACAAAAGAGATAATAACCAAAACAAAAAACAAAAAAAAAACCACAACAAAAAAAAAACTGATTTGGAGAAAATTTTCACCCTCCATACAAATGATAAGGATCTGATAACAAAGATACACAAAAAACTCACACAACTTAACAAAAACAAAGCAAAAAGTTCAGTTAAAAAATAGGAAGAGCAGCTAATAAGTCACTCCTCCAAAGAGGAAATACAAATGCCAGTAAACATGAAAAAATGCTCCATATCACTAATAATCAGGGAAATGCAAATCAAAACCACACTGGGATATCATCTTCTACCAGTAAAAATGACCCATATAAAAAAAGTGGGAAACAGCAAGTGCTGGCATAGATGTGGAGAAAAAGGAACACTCTAACACTGCTGGTGGAAGTACAAACTGGTTCAACCACTATTGTGGAAAACCCACAAACAGCTGAAAGTAGAACTATATTTGACCCAGCAATTCCACTACTGACAATCTACAAAAACACTAATCCATAAGGACACCTGTACATGCATATTTATTGCAGCACTATTTATAATTGCCAAGATATGAAACCAACCCAAATGGTCCCAAACTGATATATGGTTGAAAAATATGTGGCATATTTATACAATGGAATATTATGCATCAATCAAAGGAGACAATTTTATATCATTTGCAGCAACATGGATGGCACTAGAAGGAATCATGTTAGCAAAAATGAGTAATAAAGAAAAAGAGAACTATGGGATGGTCTCACTTATATGAGGGATTTAGGAAAAACAAGCGAAAAAACAAACGGACAAGAAAAAATGAAACTGACAAGAATATTGAACTGATGCATAGAGTGAAAGAGGGGAAGAAGGGAGAAAATGGAGCAAGGGGAGGGCACAAAAGACTCAGATCATTCATTGGTGAGAAGGTGATGAGAGAACCTCAGGGAAGACTATATATATATATATATATATACACACACACACATACAGATATATATGTGCAATCAATAAAAACATAAATAAATTCATAGCAAAAGAAAATATTTTACAAATCAAAACTTTCTACACAAACAAAAAAACAAAATATGTAGAAAAATAAACTGTCGATATAAGTACAAGTCAATATTTATCAACTGTAGTTGTAAGCTTCAGTCAAAGGCTTCCAGAATAGAATGCATTTGGAAGACAAAATAAATTCTTAAAATTATGTAATTTAGGGGAACACATGCATATTTCCGAGCAACACTGGTTTTTAAGTAACACATAAAAGAAATAATTAAAATAATATTGATTAATCCTATTTTATGATGTCTTAAATTACTTTACACTAAAAGTTCCTTATTATTGAAAGTTTATGATTAAATATCATATATCAGAACATGTATTACTCCAGAATTTATAATGCTTTTCTATAAAAAAGCAAAGAGAAACAATAATGATGAAAATCTTTTGAAAAGGGCATAATAGTCATTAAACATTTTTAAAAACATTTAAACAACTCATTAACAAAATGGTTTTTTCATATTTGAGCACAGATTTATGACTTTAGAATTCATTAAGTACAGAGATGCCACTGAAACAATCTTTTTTGAGAGAGCAGAGCATTTTAGTTTATCTCTAGTGCCAGGCTATACTGATGGCATTGCTGAGATGATTCAATCTTTGATATTCTGCAGTAAACATTACAAGTGTTATTAACTTAGAAAAAGTTTCACACACACAGTATCCCAACTTACTTTTCCATATTCCTTCTCAGATTAATTCTAATGTTTTCATTTTGGTCTTGTGCACATTTATTTTCCTTTGAAATGGACTAATTTGGTCCACTCTTTAATCTCCTGGAAGGGCAATATATTTATTTCTTATTATTTTTTATTGAGGCAATACTAGTTTACAACATTTTGATTCAGATATAGGATCACACCCTTTTTGGTTCATGATATAGTACTACATCCACTACCAAATCACCAATAAGACTCTATCATAGCTCACTAGGCAACCTCCACACCTTGCTTTTCATTTTCTTTATTTTCCTTCAGGTAACCTCAATTCTACAGTCAAGTTTCTAGAGGGTTTTGTTGTTGTTGTTATTGTTGTTGATTTAGTTTGGCTCATGTTTTTTTCTGTTTCTCTACATTCTGCATTCACACATTCAAGTGAATATGATATCTGTCTTTTTGCTTTCTAACTTACTTAGCTTAGAATTATTCACTTCAGTTCCACCCATGTTATTGCAAATGGCAAAAATCTACCTTTTTAACAGCCAAGTAGCTTTCTACTGTGTGTTTCTATGAGTTAATCATTTTCTGATCTATTCTGTCCTTGGTCACTTAAAGCTATTTCTATAATTTAACTATTATAAATAGGACTTCAGTAACAAAGGAAAACATATATCCCTTGGAATCAGTGTCTTTATGTTTCTCCAGTAGATGTTTAGTAGTGCAATTGCTAGATCACATGGTATATATATTTTTAACATTTTGATAAACTTCCATATAGTTTCCTAGCAGGGATGATTCAGTCTACATTCCCACCAACAGTGTAAGAGGGTTGTCCATATTGTCCATACTTCTTGTTTCCAGTTTTTTTTTTGGGCATGGGTCTTTCTTACAGGTGTGAGATAGTATTTTATTGTCGTTTTGATTTGTATTTCCCTAGTTATATCTAGTGATGAACATCTTTTCCATGTGTCTGTTGTCATCTGTATATTTCTCTGAGGAAGTGTCTATTTAGCTTTTCAATCCTTTTTTATTGATTTATTTTCATAAATGTTTTGCTTTTTTTAATTATGCTAGCAAAATTTAATCATACACATATATTTGTGATATATAGTAATAAAATGAGTATGATAAAACAGATAATCTTAGAGAGTACAAAAAATTAAACTAATAGAGGCTTTTGGAATGTCATTGACCCACATGCATCAAAATTTCAAATGCACAAATCAACCTTTGTTTAACAGCAACTTACAGCTGCACCTATTAGTTGATGTTCTAGGTACTGAGAATGTAACAATAAAGTATGAAAGTTATCTGCTTACAAGAAGCTTAATTATATATATATATATTATATTGCAAACATTTTAAATCTCATATTTTCCTGATGCCTTCAGATACCCACAAGCAGACTGTGAGCACACTATCTGGGTAACTTCATGTACCAGATCCTCGCTTTTAAGTTCCTTTTCTTGCCCTCTCTTGATTATGACCCAGAGATGTTAAAACACCCCAACAAAACCCCTTCATGTCTATGTGAGAGCTATTGACACAGTCCTAGAAAAGGATTTCCCAAGTATTCTCAGTCTCCTAGCTCCCATCCACTTGATTGAGTCCACTCCCTTTGTATGTTTCCTACAAAGATCCTTGAATGACAAGCAATACGGTTTCCCTCTAGGACTTGTGAGTATAATAAATATATCTTTAGCATTCATCAGTATCTCCATGGTTTTATTCCATGGTCACCCCAGATCAATCATACAAACCCTATTTTAAAGTAAAATAATTATTATGTACATGTCTTAGCAAAATAATCACAAATTCTAATAAGAATTTGTAAGGATTCACAGCAATTTTATTTTAACAATGGAAAACAAGAATTAATTGAAATGTCCATCAATATGGGATAGGTAATATAATTATGATTTGCCTATATTAAAGATAAGTAGCTTTTGTTAGAAAAAACAAATACCATGGATACTGGCAGGGAAAAGTAACCAAATAGAGCTATCAACTAAAGAGTGCAAGTAGCAGAATAATAATGTACATGATTTCATTTATCTTTCAACAAACAGTCCTGTATGTTTATCTTCCTGTCTATCTTATCCCTATATATTTATTATACTGTGTATTCTACCACCATAAGATAATTGAATAAGTACAGATACATGTATATATGCATACATATACATACAAACATAAACAAAGCAACAAATTCATGGTGGTTATTCCTGGAGTACTGAGTGAGATTTGGGTGGCTTAAGAAATAATTCTATATTTTGATTCTACAGATTTTGTCTGTCCAAATTTGAAAGATGTAAACTCAGGAAAATGCCTGTAAATTGCCACACAAACACAGGCAAATAACCAGAAAACTCGTGCTCTTCTTTTGTCAGAGCAGTTTTCAATGAAGAAAACTGCAAAGATAAGATGGGTAAAGGGTAAGCTGGGTCCCAATTCCCATTCCTTCTTACCCAGCATTTAAAACTCCATGAAAGCTATCTACTAGACTGCAAGTAAGTCAAACTGATAAATGGTCGAGTGAATTTTTAGATATAGGAGCAGTGAAAACCAAGTCCTTTCCTTGGTCACTCAAAGACTGGAATACAACAGAAATATGATCTGGTAGAATCTTCAATCCATGTCCCATCTGAAGCTAATTGAGCACAGTTTAATATACCACTAGCTCTTATTACAAGAGACTAAGGTCTGGGGTCCATGCTTTGCTATTGGATCTAAATGATATAAAAAACTGGTTGTAGAACTTGCCACATCAGCATCCTTGCTTAGGAAATCAGCATTTCTTTCCCTGGCTTAAGAAGTAGAGATTCAAATCTTAAGTTTGGCCAAGTTTAAGTGTCATATACACTGATATGCAGCCAATTTTTCAATAAGTTTTATGAAATATTGTTTTTTTTTGGAAAGCTGTCTTACAGACTAAGTCCCAGACAATTGCATTATTACTGTCAAATAATGATTATTTTATGAAGTTGCTATGTAGAGGTAATACAGTAATTGTTACCTAATGAATTAAAGAAGTAAGGTTAATGATGACCTCAAATTAGGAGGTATGTTTCAGGTCTGAGGACATGGAGCATATAAAACTCTGAGAAATGTGACTTTGAAGGAGGAGTAAGAAGTCTTGCAATTAACTGCAAGGATTATAAGTGGAAGAGAACACATATCAAAGCTCAATTTAAACTGGTGTGATGAGAGTATGGAAGAGGATGTAGGAAACCTGAGTAAGAATAAAATGAAAGGGGATCAGAGGAGATATGATAGATTAATGCTTGACAGTACTTGACAGTATGCTGAAAGTCTGGCCCCAAATTCAAGAATAAACTCTTTTTTTTCATTATAACAGGGGGGAAGAGAAAGAGGGTGGTGTAGAGGCCAACATTTTTCTAGATTTCTGTAATGAAAAGCTGAGTGAAGGGTTGGGCACGGTGGCTCATGCCTGTAAGCTTCAGCCTATAAAGAGGCTGGGGTCAGGGATTGCGATTCGAGTCCTGTCTGGGGCCCGTAGCGAGACCTAGTTCCAAAAAAAAAAAAAAAAAAAATATATAGCTGGATGTGGTGGCGCATGCCTGTAATCTCAGCTACCTGGGAAGTGGAGGCTGGGGATTACTTGAATCTGTGGTGCCCCAGGCAATGAGAGCCTGCGGTGCCATCGGCAAAAATAGCGAGACCTAGTCTCAAAAAAAAAAAAAAAAAAGTTGAATGAGGTCTTGAGAGCTTTCATTTTATCTGAATACTTGAAAGCACTATTCCTTTTTTTCTGAGAATTGAAGAAATAATACTTAGCTTGAGAAAGGGAAATATCTGGAAAGTTGTTATGAGGAGAACAGAATGTATGAGGATAATAGAAATTTTCAGTAATATCCCACATAAATTTAAATGATGACCACTTGTACTGTTTTGTTATTTCCACAAAAGTGCTGAAGATATTTTTTATTGATTCAAAATTGAAAATTTTCCAGTTTAATGTTAGGGGAAAACCATGTACTAATGTTATTGACAGAATCCAGCATATACAAAATATTCAGTCTTAGCTATTGTACTAATCATGAATTGGAGCTCTCTAATATGGTGCAAAAACCACTACCATGGTAATAAAAGCTAGAAGGTAGGAAAATGGGGTATATAGAATTTGATTTCAGGAGTAGGAGTGGTTTCAAGTAAGGGCAAAGAGGTGTATGTCAGATATGTATCAAAGTAAAGCAGGTCAGGGAGTGGAGGTGGACGCTGACTACTATAAAATTGTTTCAGTTACTTTTAACTGAGGTATCATTGGGTACCACCATAGTATAGCTACCTTCAACTCACCCATATTCCAGCATCATACACCATCATGACTCCCCTAAAATGAGGCATGTAAAGGATGTTCAGTAACTACAATGTGACTAACTATACCCGCTTGGTCTTAGTCTTGGAAATTGACAGAAGAAAGCAATTTCCAAGGAAGTGAGGAGACCCTCAACAGGCTTAGCTGTCTGGGATTACTCAATGTTTGGGAGCATTGGATGTGGGTAGGTAAAATTCCACCTTTCATGACACGCTTTTTATAATCTCTGCTCTAAATTTGGTTTCTCTTAGAACATTTGATCAAGAAGTGTCATGTCATCTTGAATTGGTGTGTACCAGAATATGATTACAACTACAATATTCAGCAGTAGGTATTAAACCTTTATTTATGGGTAAAAGAGATATAAATATCTGTTCTTTGTTCTCAAAGAATTTTCAGTGTACATTGAAACCATATAAAATCCTAATAAACAAAGCAACTTTATTGGTGTCAAAAGTAACATTAATAATCCATTTCTTCTTAACTCTAAAGGTATTTTATTTGTATTTTCCTTACCAAGTTATGTATGGTGTCAGTTTTAGGGACACCTAAAATATGACTTAACTTCTCTATTAAAAATAAGCTAATCATGGATGGAATAATGTGGTACCTTATCTATTTAAATTTAATGAAATGCTATATAAAATATAATTTTGAGTTATCAATCTGTGTTTGACAAGGAAGGGCTATAAGGAGGAAAACATGCTAAAATTTTTAGATATAGTGAACTGTATTATTCTGTCAAAATGTATATTTTTATAGGTGTGACAAAATTCAGTGTGTTCCTGAGATATATAAGAATCTCTAAACACATAATGTGGTTAAAACATTAAGTGTGTTGATAGATATCTTTAAAGACTGGAGATGGTGGTCTGGACTGATGGGCTTTCATTTAAACTTGGAGATGATAACACTAAAAATAGACTGAGAATATAGCATGGTTCACTGTGCCAAAGACTTCAGAGGAAAAGCAAGTAGCAATTATAAAATTTACTTTCTACTGTCACTTAACGGAACTCAAGAATTGAGTTACTTAAAAAGTAGACTGAATGTATCGTGTAATCTTGACAAGACTAAAGTCATTTGCTTCCATCTTGACTGAGAAAAAGTCATATTGTTTGTCGACAGAACAAACAAGTGCCAAGCAATTCAATGGCCATCATTCCAGTTTGTTGTGATCGGTACATTCATGTTTTCAGCACGTTCAACTCAGCAGACTCAGAACCCCAAATCTATATTTAATTTAAACATTACACAATCACACAGAATTCTTTCAACAACCACACTACCACTTAAAGGAAAAAAGATAAAGTACTTCCTTCCAGAAGCCCTTTATTATCTCAAGAGCAATTATAATAATTCCAGTGATATATTTTTTCAGTCAAAGAAAATAAAATTTTAAAAAGCTCAATTTCTTTCATCTTTCAGCATAACAGACTTAAGAGAAGTTTGCTTTTGAACTCAAAATTTTAAATGCATGCAGGAAAAATATTACCCAAGTTTTAAGAATGAAGAATAGATTTAGCATTTGAATGTGGATTTTAACCTGAACCAATGCTTCAGGTTAAATGCTTCCCATTTTCTAATCATTCTATCTATTGTTCAAGTGTGTCTTCTACTAAGAGAATATAACTCAGATATTTGAAGAGATTTTATTAGAAGATCCATGGAAAGAGGAGTAATTTGGTTTAAGAGAAGAGAAAAGAGTGAGACCCTAGAAAAGGAAGTGGAAGAAAACAGATTTACTGCAAAACTTTGGGAACAGTAGGCAGGGAAAAGGAGCTGCTTCTGTACTGTAACCCCCTATTTTGGAGGAACATGGTAACTCTCTAATAGTAGTAACTCTCCATGGTGGTGACTCTCTGCAGACTAGAGCAGGAGGGAGAAGAGTGAAACACTCAAACCATTTCTCTCTCATTCCCTTATCTCCTACTAGCATTTTGCACTAACTGAAAACAACCAAATATCAGTAAGGGGGAGAGAGTGATGTAAAATAGGTATTATATCCCAGGGAAAAAAGTAGAGTCAGGAAGGGTGAAGACAGAAACAAAGGGATCAAGGAAGGGAAACAGATAACAAGCAGGGCAGTCTTACTGCCCATGGGGAAGATTTCCATGTACCAAATGAGAATTCTTCAAATGCTAACTCTACCAGTTGGCAGTTTTAAAGATGTGTACAATCCAATTCCTTGGTTTTCTTTTATAAAGACATCTGCAAAAGGATTCCTGACCAAAGAATTTTTCAATCTTCCTAACCTTGCATTTTTAGGAGTGGGGAAGTTAGTGTATATGCATACTATTGGGTGTTGAAAATGAGAAAGAGGAAAACACGTCTACATCTGACAAAAGAACATTGGTTCAGGAAAGAAAAAGAATCTAGAGAACTAAAAATTGACTTATAACTGGTAGTGAAAAAAGAGATGGGGTGGCCAGAGGGTAGGACAAGGGGAAGGAAAGGAAGACAAAAAACCAAATGGGAAGGGAAAAAGAAATGTAAACAAATCTAATGAGATAAAATTTAAAGAAAATATTTTAAAAATGGACTAGAGATGGAAGCACAAACAACTTTGTCACCATTCTTCAGACAACACATCAGTCAACATGGCTGAGCACACTGCACAGAATCTTAAGAACAAATAGTACTGTGTGCTACATAGCAGAGGTATAACAGACATTTTTAGGTACTGTACAGACACTGCTAATACACTTTTGCAGTTCATATCTTCCTTCTCAGTTTTCAGCCATTTGTTTTAGCTCACATAAATGAACAGCCTCTAGTTTGATCTTGACCTTGCACTTGACTCCTAGGACATAAAGATGAAAAAGACATTATTTACTTCTCTTTCGTAGAACTCAACTGGTAACAGAAAAAATAAATAAATAAAGGGTCACCAGGATTGAGGATGATGTAAAATCACTAATTCTAAAATATATCTCCTAAAAGTCAGATTCAGCTAATCTCTGTCTCTGGAACATGTCTTTCAATAAGCAGAGGCAACAACAGGCAATTTATGAATTCTTATAGTGAAAAGAGAAAGTTCATTTGCAAAGGAGAGATGCCTGTGCTTCTCAGCAAATTCACTTCCCAAATTAGGGTAATGTAAACAGAAAGCTCTGGTACCATTATCCATATACAAACATTTGTTTCTTCCAATTTGCCTGGCAAATTTCAATGTAAATGATCAAATTCACTTTCAGAATATGTTGGTATGCAGATGTCAAGTGGTTTTTTTTATATTTCTTTATACTATACTATAATAGACTATACTATACTATACTATAATAGAATTATTATAGTAGTTGTGCTTTATCAATAACATAGTTCAGTTTATTTGCAGTTTCTGGGATAATTTTGTAACATTTGGGAAAAATCTCATAATTTCCGTTAAAAAAGAAAAACAAAGTGTAAAATCTAGATTTTTTTTACCCTTTACATGAAAAAGATTTCTGAGACATCATTGTGTTCATTCACTAGTTAATTTTTTGTTCCCCATTTAATATTTAAAAGAGTTGCTATCTGAAATTTTCAAATCAAATACATTCAGTCAACTGTGATTATTAAATTGTCAGTATGATGAAAGTCTAAATAAATGACCAGCCATTGTTCCTTGAACAAGGCACTGTTAATTTGTTTGTTTTATAGTTTTTATTTGTTTTTATTGAATAGCAATACGCATTCTTTGACATACTTGCAATGATAAATACGTCTAATCTAATCAACTATAATTAATTCATGAGAAACATTAAAATCATTTATAGGTTTTAAAATAAACAAATATAATTGGCATTTAATATTGTTCAGATAATACAGCATACTGATATTTGAAATTTCCACAGTATTTCAATAGCCATGTATGAATAGAGAAGGTCCAGCCAGGGCTGTGCAATTGCATAACTTGAATAAAGCACTACATTGAACAAAATGATGCCATTGGAGTATATATCATTGTAGCCAAAACCAGCATTGATTAGCACAAGTTAGAAATTATGTTTGTTTTATTTGTTTATTCAACACCTTATTCCCCTGCTGATTTCAGGTGGCAAGATCCATTACTGTAGAAAAGGCATCTGTACTCCCTATGTTGGACCATTTGGCCTTGTCTTAAACAACATAGAACATTATAAGGTATTCTATCTTATATTTCTTAATTTGTGCTCTGCTAGTTAACTCACTCTTAAGTCAAAAGACATCACAATATCATTGCCACCAGCACTACCTTACAACTTTCATCATTTTTCTGTCTTTATTACTAAAACTTGCACTGGAACCAACTTTCAGCTTAGACTTCAAATTTTTATATTTTTACCCAGTAGATTTATCTCCTTGGGGTGTTATGCTCTTTAATCTTATATGAATTTGTCATCAAAACTGAGCTCTGTGCATCTAACAGTTGATGTAGACTCAGTGGCTAGGTTGATTTCTCAGTGCAGATTTCTATGTGGTTTTGACTTTCTCTGCGCCACAGTGCTCAACTAATCTTATTTAAATAGTGAAATCACTAAATACCACATAATATTTAATATCAGTTATAAATATAAAAAGAGTGAAATATCAAATACCATATTTTAGAATAGAACAGTTTTCAAGCAACTGGAAATAAAAACTGGACAGTCACAAATGTTTCATTGGGGTTGTCTATTAAAGGTCTTTTAAAAGCTCATCACTATAAACCACCTTGCTCTTGTCACTAAGTCATTCACCTCTACTGGCACCATAGACAGAGTCTGTGCCCTGTTCTCTAAACTCTACCTCCTTTGACCTTATTGGATAGCACAGTCTTTGCTTAGACACACTTTTTGCTTTATGCATATTTTTCTTTTATGTCTAACTAAGCTTACAGTTTCCTTTATAATTTTGTCCATAAGCTAAATGGGTAACTGCTGTTTAATATTTTATACTCTATAAAGTTGAGAAATATTCTAGAAACACACATTAAGTACTTGGAATGCTAGCAAACACTAAGTTGCAATGAAAAGGTGAAAAACATTACATTATAATCTGCCTTCAAGAAGTTCATAGTCTAATTGGAAAATACATGAAAAGTAAGTAACAAAAAATAATAATTTTGTTATTAAATATAATAGAAAAAATCAAAAGTTTAACAAATTGTGGAAAAGTTGTGAGGAAAATTTATGTAAACACAGCTAGTAGGTAGGCAAGAAAGAAAATATTCTATTAAATGCAGTGTTACAAGTGTAAGTAATGACAAAGATGGGTAGAGGAATCACCATGAGTAAAATTTTTATTTAAAAGAATCATTTGTTTAAGAAAAAGATTGGGGTAAGGTTAAAAGGAATGAAAGGCTTAAATTACTCAGAACCATAAATAAATCATCTTGCCTCTATATGGTAGACATTTAGAAACTATGAAATATTTTGGAAATGGATAGTTATATGTTCATTTATCTAGAGTTTATGTAAAGGATGGCTTGCTTGAAGAGCGTGAAACTAGCAGGGAGACAAATTAACAAGCTCATGCAACAGTTCCTAATTCTCAATGATAACATCCAGAATCAACAAAGTAGCCATGGGTAGAGAAAGATGAGCTATTCTGAAGGACTAACAGACACTAATTTATTTACTTGGAAAGAAGAAGAAAATTGGGGAGTTAAAAATGATCAAGTGGTTTTTGACTTGGGAAAATGATAGCGCTCTTTTGATACTAGATTTGGAGACTTGTTTCAGAGGTAAACTTGAATTAAGTCTTATGTAAAGACAGCTGTGCAACAAAACATACACATGAAGCAAAAGTCTGAAGTTTAAAAAGAGAAGCATTGTCTAAAGGTGCCTAGATTGGATGGGCAGCTCATCTGTACTCTGAAACTGTAAAATGACGAGCCAGGAGAGGAGGTATAAAGTTGAAAAGTCTAGAAAAACAAGCAGTTCAGAGTAATTTTTGCATCAAATATCTTATAATGAGCTATATAGTACCAAATGGATCAAATATTTATATTGTATTTTATTTGATAATCATGAAGCAATGTAACAAACAAATCTCTGAACAGTTTACCACAGAAGGCAAGAGCCTAATATCTGCTTGAACGAAGATTGATACCTAAGAAAACAACAGGTGATTTCCCTTAATGGAACCTACAGTTTTGCAAAGTTAATATAAATAGTATGCATTGTAGTTGCTAAACTTGGACTTCTTATATAAAACTATCATTTACATACATTTTAAATTTCATAATTCATTTACTTAATATTTTTAATCGAGGTAATATTAAGATACCCTATAGCATTTGCCAATTATTTTAGGTAGCATTTACCAAATTTAAACAGTCAATATATGGTTTCATATGTGAAGCAGATGAATATGGTAACCATAGTTATAAAATATATAATTGAAATTTTATAATAAATTCTAAAAATGTTTTATTGATATATTATAGGATAGCAATGGGATTATTATCCTGCTATGTCCAAATGAACTGTGTGAAATTTTAATGATATCAGTCAAATATTGACAATTATGTATACCATATCTTTAACAGGTAAATAAATTTCAAATCAAATTAAAAATACTGTAGTATCCCAGTTAAACTTTGCTAGTTTTACATTCTTGATTTATGAATATTCTTTTATCAATTATATTTGTTTCAAAAATATTTCCTGCAATAAATTATATTAATTTATAAGCATAAAATCAAACTGATTATTCAAAGTAAACCAAAAATAAAGAAAACCTAATAATTACTTGAAAATTTGGACAAAATGCACAATTTAGCACAGAGAAAAAGCAAAAAGATACAACTATATCCACTCAAAACTGTCTAAATTAATCTTACTAACAGGATGTCAAATTTTATTTTACTTTGTACTCTGTAGACACAAAGTCAGTGTATTTAAATATATTGAAATGCTAAACAAAGGGTACAAAAATTACTTCTAAAATATTTATCTATTTCTAAAGTAGATTGGACAGCTCAACATCAGCACATCATGAAGTTCAGTACAAAACAGATTTTCTTCTTTCAGGGCAGACACTATCATAATGTGCTACTAAATGCATGCATTTGATATAAGAAAATTATGGTAATGTGACATTCCTACTACATGATGGAATATTCTTTTAGATAGTGAAACATATTAATAGCACACATGATAGAGTTCTTTTTGGCTCCTGACATTTAGAACTAATTTTTTCAAAGGCTGTCCTAATTATATATGTATACAGTAAGTGTAAACTACACCATGCATACAAACAAAAGTCTCTGAGACTTTGCCATAGTAGAATTTTGCTTAAGTCAACAGGTGATCACAGGTTTCCAGATCTTTTATATACAAAGTCTAAAAAAAAAGAATTTGAGAAATGATTTCTACTAGCAGTATTTGGAGATAATATTGTTCTCATCGTAAAAAAAAATATTTGGGACAAAAATAAAGTTAAAGAAATACTCCAGATACAACACAGTAGTGTCTTCAGTTAAAACTGTAAAAAATGACATTTACAAGGAATCTCTTTGTACATGTATATACATTACATAGATTCATGTTCATTTGTATACAGATCTAGGTTTTAAATATGTACATTTATTCACAGGGTGCGTAGAATTTTACTACTGAATTTAAATGAAATATTAAGGAAGTTATTATTAAAGTTTTTGTGTTACCAATTTGATGTCTCAGATATTGTTATGAATTGTATGACCCACAAACATAAGTAGAGACATGCAATTTTTTGGACATCATTGCCTAGCTTTGATGCAGCTCTGGAGTCTAATCACAAAACTCTGTGGTTACTCCTTCAATGATGCAATTAAAACTTGGTTTTATAGATGTTTTAGATGACATTGTGGCTTTTTAATAGAAAGTAAAATTTCCTCATGTATATAATTTTCACATGTTTATCAATCTTTCATTAAAAATTGCCAACAAGCAGTAAATAACAGTGAACACCTCCATTAACTTGCCTTTCTTACCCAAACTAGAAACATGCATTAAGGATATAAAACTGTTCACATTATCCTTAAAATTATGCCTGTCAATTAAAAGCATCAATTTTGGAGAAACTTTTTTATTATTTTAGAAACCTGTCTTTTAAGTAATTGATATGGTTGCTGCTTTCTGTCTTTTCCTTTGATCATAGTAAATTATTCTTTTCATATTTTTTTGCATCCATTTGCTCCAATTTAGAGATTATTAAAATTTCTACTTGTGATTGAAAAAAAAGTAGGATTTAATTTCTGTTTGCTTTGGTTTGTTTTAATTCACTATTCCTTGTAAATGTCATTGAATGAACTCCATAAATTAGTGCGATAAAAACAGTAATTGACATTACCATAACACACAGTGAACTGCAAAACCTGGCAAGATGAATTTTAAATCACATTAACTACTATTATAATTTTTGCTACCTAAAAAGGTAGATATGCATAGTAATTAAAAAGATAGGATGATCTCAGTGACACGAGTTTTTTATCTGCTTCTTGAATTTTTTTAATGCCTTATGCCAAAATTTGATGAATGTTTGAAACTGGAAACTGATTTTGTGTAATTGACTTATTCCAAGTATTAGAAAAATGTTACCTTAATAAACCCATTAACTTGAATTTTGTCATAGATTCCACATTATTAATCAGCACAATATAGATTTTGAAACTGAAGCAAATTTGTCTTAACATATATTTATGAGTATAGTGCAATAAAAATCAATGTATAAGCTATTTAGTATTCTTATCAAAAAAGAATTTTGGTAACTAAGTTACTTAATAGCACCTAGCACAAAATTTTGCTCAGAGACTGGCATAAGAGAACTAGACTAGAAGATCAGGGCAAGGATTTCATTTTCCCAAATATCAATTTAATGCCTTCTATGAACTGATATAATTTGATGAGATTTGGGTAGCAACTAGAGTCTAATGCCAATTTTAATCAACTAGTGATATTTCCTTGAATTTCTGCACTGAGACTTCTATCAAACCCATTTTCATCTGGTCATAGGAAAAGGATGTCATGAGTGAGGGTAAAGAATGTGAAAGCCCACTTGTTTTGACTGCTGCAGTTATACAGATAGATCCTTTGAAGCTTAAAATATACAAACACACAGGACACAGTTATAAATTGCCCATGGTCATCAGTAAAATAATCCATAACAATAATTTCTGGTACATATTTATTTTGAGAATAAGTGTTAATGAATAATGAACTGATGTGTATTTTGCCTGATGAAAGAATAGTTCTGGTTCTTAAGTAGAAATCTTTCTTTACACAAAAAACAAATTATTCAACATGACTGATTTATATCATATGAGAAAATATTTTAGGCTTAGAAAATATTATTTGCTCCATACAATTGACATCTGATTCTCCTTAAATAACAAACCATAAAAGAACACAAGTTGTAAATGAAATGGAAATGCTGCTGATCCAGAAGCTTCTTAGGAAAAGCAGTCACATCTGAGTTAAGTTTGGGTCCTCCCTATGGCCTGACTCATAGATGTTGACAATTATCATCTATGACAAACTGGGAAAAAATTGTCTTTGGTTGTATCTAGTCAGCATAGTATTCAGTTCAAACATTTATTGAGCATTTTTTTCCTAATACTAAAAGCAGCTCCAATTACATTAGAAAATTTTGGAGTATTTTTATTCAATCAGATATTTAATCTTTAATGAGATTTTTATGGTGAAGAATCATTTATGAAATATCTTATCAATAACTGATCTAGTTTCTGATTATAGAACTCAGTGGAGAGAACTTTACAAAATAGTTAAATTTACATCCTGTTTTAGTCTAGGGCACAGATTGGATTCCTCAGGAAGTAGGGTGGGGGGTGAACATCAGTGTGAAAGAGTGTTAAAGCAAATGCCTGAGGGACCAATCCCCGTGAAAGGGAAAGTCTCAGAGTAGCATCTCACAAAGGAGGACAAGTGAACTGTGATCAAGTCTTTTTTTTTTTAATTGATTGCACACACATATATACATATGCACACAAACACACACATATATATACACATACACACACAAACCCACATATACTTACATCCATCTATCTATCTACCTATCTATCTATCTATCTATCTATCTATCTATCTATCTATCTATCTATCTATCTATCTATCACATCATTGTGATCAAGTCTTAATGGAGAGCTCAAATAATTTTACGGGGAATTCTGCAACTGGGATGGACCTTAAAGTTTTCTCAAGTTGAGGCTAAGATAACCACATATATTTTACAAGGTGTGGGTTTTCTCAAAAGGAAACCTAAGCATCTTAGGCTAGAAGCTATACTTCAACAGAAACAATCTCCTGAGCATTTGCAGCAGGTAAAGAAGCAAGTCCTTTCTTTTGAAGGTGAGTGCATCCTGCATTGTACCATCTACTATAGTGAGATAATAGCCAGAATCAGATTTAACTAGGTGGTGGCCTTTGACTGAAAGGAGCTGGCAAGTTCATAGTCAATCTATGCCACAGATCATCACATCATTACTGTGGTTCTCTCTTAAGATAGTAGAAATTAATTGCAAAATAGAACAGGTATGATTACTATCAAATCATAGGTTTAGCTATCATTTCTTAGAATTTTGGGAGAAGAAACATCAATTAGTTGGCATTCAGTTTCCAAGACTTGGCGCAGATTATTTCTGCACTGAGCTCTGTTATCAAGGTGGTAAAAAGAATGGAAGGTAAAAGGAGTTCAAGCCCAACTTTGCAAACTTGGTGCAGGTGACAGTTTGAATCTGCTCAGAGAAAGAAACTGTGCTGTTGCTGTCTGCCATCCCTTGGGTTAGAATTTCTAGCTTATACAGATGTATTGTGTGTTTTAATAAAAGTCTAGTCTTTATTGTTATTCTCACTTGCATATGGACATTGTGAACACATATTCTATTTTATTTATTCCTTTCCTTTTTCCTTTTTCATATGTTAATAATGACTATGTTGGCAAAGGTGAAAGAATTCCATTTCTGTACTATCAGCCTAATGGGCTGCATATTGTCAAAAATCACTATATATAACAGACATACAACACATGATAGCCTTCTTATTTTTGCCACTACACAAAACAATGACAGAGGAAGCATGGCACTATAAATGGAATGCTATTAATAAACTTTAAACATTCTGAATTTTTGCCTTGTTTTCAGGACATATGAAAATGTCCAATACTGAATTCCATGAGAATTCATGAAGAAAATTTCCTATAAAAGTTTTAAGTAGTTTATTTTCATTTCCATGAAAAAGCCAACATGTTCATAAATAATGCTAAATGTACAGCAATTTAATCATTTATTTTTATAAATTTTGATCTGCATTTTGATTCTTTATATACCTCTGACATAATATCTTGGAATTAAAAATATCCCCAGAACTTAGAAAGTTTACATCTGTGTTCTAATGTGCTTACTTGTATGAAATTATATAGAGAGACAACCCATTTCCACTATCCTTCAATTTAAATCAGAGTATTTAGGTAACAGTGCCACCTATTGCTGTAAAGTTAAAGTAACCCTCTTATTATCATCTTAGAATCTGCTATTGCAGTTCTGTATTTTCCCATCTCTATTACCTTACATTTTTACTTTATATGATAGTCAATTTTAAGTAAGTCAAGCATATGGATGTTTCAAAAAGAAACTACATTTAAAAAGAAAATTCTAAATGAGTGTTTTAATATACAATAGATCAATAACCACTATAAATATAAAATAATTTAGACCTAATATTTTTCTGTCTTTTCTTATAAAATATACCAGAAATTTTATTTTTATTGCACATGAATAATAGGTTTGATTTTATCTTTGAAAATATAATTAAGGAGATCAATTAAGAAGAGGAAATGAAGTTTTTTGATGTGGTACAAACTGTGAATCCTTTTTCAAAAACTCTTCAGAGTATTATTTGAATGTATATGCGATATGTAAGTTATAAGAGCCTGCACATTTTAATTTCATCATTTCTATGAAAATACAGTTCAAAATTTACTGCACATATATATCCATATATCAATCACTTATAGATAATAATATGCTTATGAATATTTTTCAGTATAAGCAAAATAAAATTTATTTGTATGAGCTCATATAGCTATACTGTGATATTTTCTTTTTGCTTTTTATTGTATACTGAAAATCACTGCATAGGACTTTGTAAATGATAAAACTCTAAAAATGTAAAGGGAAGACCTTTGCAACAGCAAAATCATGAATAAGAGAAAACTAGAATTTTCTTTTATTTCCTCAAAGGGATTGTGGTCTAAAGTGGAATAGTATAGTCTGGAATTTAAAGATATTTTAGATGAGCAAAAGAAAGAAAAAGGGATGATTTTTACTATATCCTCAATCCTTAGGGAAGATATAATAAATCATGGATTCTAAAAACCTAATTACTTAAATTACATGTTTTTTGAAATTATAACTATTGCCGTTTTTGTATTGGTCTTTGAAACAAAAACATACATTTTTCCAATTATATATTCATTTTTACATTAAATTGCAAAAAATATTCTGTTCATTATAATCATTATATAAGAAATTAGCATTCTTGGATCATTTCAAGTAGTGTCAATAAATTCAAAGTAAACATCATGAAAACCGTATAAAGTCTGGAATATGTTGAAATATCACTGAATGATGGGGAGCTTATATACCTATGTATAGTCAAATTCAGGAAACATTAATTTTAGTGACTATCTGGTCAAATATAAATGTAGGTAATAAGGGACTATATATATATATATATATTTTATTCTGGATTCTTCAGTCATTTATACTTTGGATAAGAATGTAATGATGTATATTATAAATTTTGTCCATAATTGCCCACATTGTTCTTCACACATAGTAGATGCTAAACACCTATATTTTTAAAATAAAGAAAATTATATATATATATATATATATATATTTACCACTTGAAGGTATCCTTAGAAGGATCAAACACTATTTTTTTCAATTTCATCTTGCTTCTGAATAATTGCTCATATTCCATGCAATTAATAGATCATTTTTAACTTAATTCTATTCTAGTATAGATTGTCTTCCTGAGGTATGTTATAAAACTAACAGGCTATGTATTTTGAGAGCAAGAAAAAACTGAAAGTGATTTATAACAAATTCTTGTTTTATACAATTTAAAATTTATTTGATATTGTCAAGTAAACTTTAAAAAACTCCTCCTCTTAGGAATGCAATAACTGATTATATTTCCAGTGGAAAAATATTTAAATGAGTATAAAGTAGAAAGAATGGTTGAGGTGAACAATGAAAATAATATTTTGAAATATCCTAATCAAGTTCTAATAAAAAGCAGTGCATAAGAGACATTGCTTATATAAAACATGTGTCATTGTCCTTAAGTGTAAAAAACACTGATGTTACCTGTTTTTGATATAAAAACAAAAAATATGCTTGCTTCAGAAAAAAATAATACGTGTCACCATATATAACCTTAATTTTTAGAGTCTTAAGTGATTTTTCTTATTTTGCTCAGTGAGAATTAAAACAAGTATTTATTTTGTACAAAGTCTTCAAGATGTTGAATTTAAATTTGAGGGTCATGGGCCTTTATATAAGATTATCATTACAGAATAATTCAATCTGGGATAAGAACAGGGAGAGGTGAGTAATTAGATCTAATGTTTAATTATTTATCTTGGCTTCCCCTCATAATTTTCTAAGAATACAGGCTAGGAATGCAAAGATAAGATGGCTATACCCCAAGAGCTAACATCATCATTGCTTTTTATGTCTTGGCTTTACTAGATCATTGCTTTAAATGACCATCACAAAACCAATGGAGCTTTAGTCTCTGCATTACTTTCTCCTCATAATCATTTTCAATTTATTTTTTTCTTCCTTGTCATCATTTTAATGTAAATCTTTCTTTTTCTTTTCAATAAAATGAAATGATTAAGTAATTCTGCCTTTTGCATGATTAAAGATGACGGATAAGCTTGGGTGGATAAATATCAAGGATCCTAACAGAATCTGAGCACTTCACATGTCAGAATCCTTCTAGCTTGCTCACTGTTAATGACAGTAAAAATTAGCATGTCTGTGAGTAGCCTAAGAAGAATCAGGAGATAAGGAAACTAGATCATTTTAACTTATACTAAAATTTAAATCACTTTCATTTTTTTGTAATTTTGTTGCAATTAATCCTTCACATAAAGTAGAAATAAATTAAATGTAAATCCTAAGCACAATGAGGATTAGCAAGTATACAGTTAAAAGGAAATACAAGATAGAAAGAATATTAATACAAGGATACCTATAGAATCATGCACGATATCAATTTAAACTTTGATACAATAGGACTATTTTGGGCATGTCTACCTACTAATTTAGAGGAAAACAAATAAAATTGATGTTATTAACTATTCTATTTTCTATAACCCCTTTACCTTTCATCTTTGTACTGTTTATATATATATATATATATATACATATCAAAAAGAAATTATTTCAAGAGAACACATATATTCTCATTGTTACTACATGAGAACTGAAATAATAACCATTAGGTTTTCATCTAGGACAAACTAGCTTCTTATAATTAATTCAGTTTTAAAATATTAATGCTAATAGGAAATATTTTTAATTTGACATTTTTAAAGACATACCCATATTTTTCTCAGTCAGTCTTAATTTTATAAAACAAAAATGCTAGTTTCTTTGCAGAAACCTGTGATAAAAGCAGAATACCCCCTGCATTTGCTTTGCCAACCAGGACCACACAATGATTCCTGACCTAAGTTTTGTAGACATCTGTATCATGGCAGCCCTGTGTTCCTTTTTGACAGAAGAAATTACTATTCTCTGATATTTTTTTTCCTAAGTGTGTTCTGGATGGCAAAATTTGGGCCACAAAATGCTAATTTCTAACCTAACACCATGACAGCAATCACAGCCGTCACAAGGATGGAATAAAGAGAGCAATCTAACATCCAGGGGTATGAGTTTCTCATCAGTGGCTGGCAGACTGCCGTGAAGGCTTACAGTAATCCCATTGGACAGCCCTGGTTGATGAAGCCTGGGAACAGGCAGCCACAATGTAGGGAGTTCACAATTGCAAGCATTTGTCCATAATTTAAAGCTATATGAGAAGTGGAGAGTATTCATCTGAACAACAAGCTATAATTTCACTGGAGCAACATTTACACAGTTTTTAACCCATTAACTACTTCTTTCCATATGCTTATTGACTTCCTTGTTTTATAAAATACCCCTTTAAAAAAATCCACATGCAAACACCTTACACAAGCTTATCTGTTAAGCTGTGAAAACCTGCCATAAGAATAAAAGCTTTTGTTTGGAAACAGCAGCAATGAGTGACATTTCTAAATCTCAAACTTGGCAGTTTTTTGATAGTTTCCTCTTATGTGGTGATTTTAGTACTTGAAATTCATTTTTAGCATATCACAAGCATATCTAGGTTCAATTTAGCCTTTTTTATTTTTTTCCATTATGCTGGGTCTGACCATCTATTATGCCAGTCTGAGACGTTACTAAATGTAATAATTCAAGTAAGTTTGATTTTAACATTTACACAGAACCAGGTCTGTGTCTGTCTGCCTGTATGTGGAAGGGAGGGTGTGTGACTTCTCAAAGTTACATCTGATTATCTGATTTGGGAGACCTTTGCAACTTGTGTCTTGTTTCTCTTATCACTTTAGAAATATGGCAATATTAAAAAAAAAGAAAAAGAAACGTGTGCCTTGTTACACTAAAAATAATGATAGTTATCAAATGTACAAAGCACTCCTTTTATGAATTCTAGTTACAGCATTATATAATAGGTTATTTTGAACAGAAACATTTGATAAACCTTAAATCCAAAATGCGTTTCTACCTCCTATAAAATCTTAAGGTTTTGTTCCCTCCTTTCTAACTTAGATATTTCTCTGCAATATCCTCATATGTATAGCATATTACTGCCAAATTACACTTTTCTTGTTCTCTTTACTAAGCACATACAAACTAAAGACATTTAGATATCATGACATAATTTCAACTTTCCATTCCCTACCTAAAGTTTTTTTAAAGAAAATCTATTTTTATCTTGATAGAAATGGTTACTTTTCTAACCACTGTCTCTAACAGCCAGTTTACTCTTTCATTTAAAAACACAGAGAAATACTATAATTATTACTACAATTTTTAACACCTAGGTCTTCTGGTCCCAATGATGTTCTTTCTCAAATTCATTGAAGGCTGTTGTAATTTTAGTCACCTGTTAATCTAACCATTTAAGGACAACATTGCTCTGAAGTACAAATGGGCAGAAAGATCATAGATAATTCTTAAAAAAATTAGATGTACTAAGATATAAAAGGTATCCAAATCGAAAAGAAAGTAATAAAACTATCACAATTTGCAGATGACATGGTAACATACAAAAAAATAATTCCAAGATCAGAGTAAAGAAGTTACTAGAAATGACAAACGAATACAGTAAGGTGACAAGCTACAATATTAATGTACAAATATATTTTCCATTTCTAGATACAACAAAGAACAAGAAAAAAAGAAATCTGAAAGATTAATTTGTAATTGCACCAAAATTTAAAAAAAAAAAAAAACCTTTGGGATAAATTTAACCAACAATTGAAAGACCTATACACTGAAAATTATAAAACACTATTAAAAGAAAGATACAAATAAATGAAAAGATATTACATGTTCATGAACTGTATGAATTAATGTTTTTTAATGCTTGTAATTCAAAAGCAATATATAAAGTCAAAATCTTCATAAAAGAGAACAAAAATCATCTGTGTTTTTTGGCATATATAGAGGGAGGGGTAAAGATCTGTGGCATATAGAGGGGAAAGGAAAGGCGTAAAGTTCAGCATGGGGGGTAGAGGAAGGAAACACAACAGACTATAGTGGAGGTTTATGGGTGGTTTGATGATGACAGTGCGTAGTAAATATATCTATGGGGATATCCTTATTGTCAATCCAATATTATCAAACACTAAAATGATGTAAAACAGTGGCACTTCAATAAAAATCATCAAAATGTAAACAAAATAAAAAACATACCAATCTGAAATAAAAGAAGAAATATAGAGGTATCATGCCTTCTGACTTCAAATTATACTACAAATTAATAGTAATCAAAATGTCACAGATGTGGATCAGCAGAACAGAATGAAAGCCTGAAAATTAGTACAAACATATATGAACTACTAGTCTATGACAAAATAACTAGAACGAGAAAATAGAATCAGAAAAGTGCCTTCAATAAATGATGCTAGGAAAACTGGATAGCAATGGGGTAGGTGGGGCAAAGGCAGAAAGAAAAAAGAAAAACTAGGACACTATCTTAACAACTATGTAGAAATTAATTCAAAGAATGAAAGATTTCAATGTAAGACCAGAAACCATAAAATAGATAAAAGAAAATATAAACAATACCCTATTTCACAGCAGTCTAAGAAATGTTGGAAGATTTGCCTTTAAGGGCAAGGGAAACAAAAACAAAAATAAACAAATGAAACTGACTCACACTAAAAAGCTCTGCACAGCAACAGAAATGATCATCAAAGCAAAAAAGACATCCTATTAAGTAGATGAAAGAAAATATTTACAAAGTTTACATATGACAAGGTTTAATGTCTAAAATATAGTAAAAACTCTTATAATTCAATAATAAAACAGCTCAAATAAAAGAGTACTTAAATAGACATTTCTCCAAAAGAAATATATAGATTGCCAACAGTGTAAGAAAACATGTTCATCATCTCTTATTATTAGGGGATTGCAACAATATTGACAGGATATCTGACACTTGTGAAAATAACTATTATCTGAAGAATATAAAACACATGGAAAGATGGAAAGAATGCTGAGAGAAATGAACACCTGTTTACCATTGGTGGGAATGAATGTAATTGTTACAGCCATTATGGAAAGCTGTAAGGTATCCTAAAAAAATTAAAAATAGGAATTCCATATGATGCAGTTATCAAGATCTTAGGTAGTACAAAAACACTAATCTGAAGAGATAAATGCCCCCCTGTGTTTATGATAGCATTATTTACAATAGCCAAGAACTGAAAACAACTTAAGTCCTGTTGACAGATAATTGTAAAATGAAGAGGTGTTAGATATAAACAAAACATGACTTTCTAATAACAAAAATATGGTATCTTGACACTAGCAACAGTGTGGGTGGACCTAGATGGTATTAGACTTAAGGAAATAAGTCAGGTGGAGAAAGACAAACATTTTATGAATTTACTGATATGTGGTAAATCAATGAATAAATATAATATTTAGACCACCACATGTACACATCACACAGAAGCTCTGGATATATCAAAACCTTACCCCACCAACTATATCACTTATGTGATGCACATTATTAACCAGACTCAGCATCACTGTTCTGTAAATAGGGAAAGAGGGTATGGTGTCTAGGTGTGTTGGAAAGATTAAACAGTATATTTAATACCTAAAATATTGCCTGACAGTGTCAGTTGAGCAGCAGTGGACATTATAACTCTAAAAATACATCTTTACCAATTTGATAATTATAAAAATTATTGTTGTTTTAACTTGAATTTCCTAAATAATTAGCTTGAATTTTTAAATTTTTCCCTTACAATTTAGGTTTATTATTTATGAATTACTTATATTAGTCAGATATTGCTTTATTTGTGTGCTATATATAAAATATATTAGCTTTCTATTATATTATATAGCATATATCATAAATAAAGCATTACATATTATAAAAGCATCAACATCTCAGAAAGATTTTGGATATTACACGTCTCAAATTATTCTCCAGTTGTTATTTGGATTTTAATTGCACATTATAAACAATGCAGTGTATTGTATTTTTTTTGTAATTTCTGATGTGTCATCATGAAAAAAGGTTTTGTAGCCTTATTCTCCTAGCTATATTCTTCCTTTGTAGTTTTGCTCATTATACCTATATTTAAGACATTTACAATTTATTTCCATATCAGTTGTAAAATAGATAATCTAAATATCACTTTTACAAAATGACTAGTATTTGCATTAACAAATTGCTAATATATGGTCTAATAATGATTGGAACACAACCATTTTTTATGTAAAAATGTGTAAACATAGGTGGTTTTCAGAGCTTTTTGTGTTTCATTTGTACTCAATAGTTCTCTTATACATGTGAAAATGTCAGGTAAAAATTCTTTTCCAACTCTTATTTTTAAAAATTCAACTGAGTATTTTGCAAGACAGTATATATTTTTTTAAAGTAGATAGGGTAAAAGCTATTTTATGAATTTTTCAATGCTTTTGTTTGAATATATTTGTATAGGTATGTACATGTGGATTGAATCATAGTTCTAAATTTGTTCCATAATGTAGGATACAATCAAAAGAAGATTGAAAGTCACTACTATAAATTAAATTCTTTTAGAAAATATTAGAATATATTTCCACACTCCAATTCTCCTCACTAAATTTTTTCCAATGGGATATTTACTGGGATTATATCCCATATCACCATTACTCTCCTCCATTTTAAAAGTAATTTTGTCCAAAGTAGACCGCAGGCATAATCCCCTCCCATTGCTTTTTAGTATTTTTCAATGTGTTAAAGAAATGAAATTTGGAAATAATATGGATTTGTGTTCTGCAATTTCTTCACTGCAGCTCTCTGAATTTTATTTATTACTTTGTAATATAAATTTACTTACACTGAGTTCAAGAAAACCTTATTCCTTGACACAAAACAAGAAATTTACCTTATTGTTTTTTCATAAGCAAGAGATAGTGCACATGTCAAATGAATGAGTAGATACTCCACCCTGAACTATTTTATTCCAGAGCATAAAAAGCAAATTATTTATAAATAAAATGTACAAGTAGCAGTAAAACATTTTTTCACGCATCCATATATACACAACCAGAGTTATGTAAGTTTGTGACAAAAAGGATGAGACCAAGATAGTATCAGAGGAAATTCTTTGTTTTGGTCCTGGGAGAATAATCTGAAAGTTACCCAAACTGACCCTGTACTCAGAAGTTTCTATTGGTGACCAGTACAGATTGCATCCGAAGAACAATTAAAATATCCGTTTGTTACATGGGGAGAGAAACACATAGGGACTGAGTATGGTCTGAGCAGGAGACTACAAACAAACTTGTGCTGCCATCTGGCTGGTGGCAACAGTCATTTGGTGTGAAGACACATACTCTTGACTGAATGGAGAGGCACACAGAGGAACTTGGGTACATCAAGTGGGCTGGACCTCAGGGAAAGGCATAAAGATGGTGTGTTGGGTTGCATTTCTCTCCTATACCCTCAGACTGTGATTGACCTTAAGAATTTCACTGACAAGTGGAACTTCAGAAACTCAGACCTGGTTCCTAGAGAAAAGGGTATCATTGGCATTATAAACAGCAGTCAGCTCCCCTCCCCACTCCTACCCTCATCAACTCCTGACTTGAGAGTTACAAGGTCAGGTCTTCAGACTTACAGAAGAACAGAGGGTCAAACATCTAAAAGCATATAGAACTGGTAACAACAAACAAACAAACAACTAACCAAACAACAACAACAAACAGTGTTGCCAACTAGATAAATATTGATACAATTTATAAGTTCTGCTAGAAATAATTGAATAAAAATATAGGGAAATCTAAAGCAGCAAAGCAGGCAGATGAAAACTACATGTGGTACTGTGAGGTCTCAGGGGAATACGACATTACAAGGAGAGAAAAACTTTCCAGAATCCAAGTGCAAAGACATGGAACATTTCATCTCCCTATCTGATACAGAGTTCAAATTGCCATTACAAAGAAATTCAAAGAAATGGAGAAAAGTCAGAAAAATTAATGAATGATCTAAGAAATAAACTAATGAACAGAAAATAGAAATTGAAATCGTAAATAAAATAAAATTAAAGAGCACCAGGATGTAAAGCAAATCATTATCTCTTGTTACAAAAATATCAGCTTGAAATATATTAAAATATTTGGTTCTAAGACCCAAAACCACAGAAAACATAAGCAAAATACTCCATGACTTTGGTGATGTCTTTGGTGATGCCACACCAAGAGATAGGGAAATAAAGACAAAACAAACAACGGGACTACATCAAATTGAAAAGCTGTGCCCTGTGAAAGAAACTACTGTTAAAAAGACACTGACTGGGAGAAAATAATCACACACATCTGACAAGGGGCTAAGATCCAAAATCTATGAAGAATTTATACTATTAAACAAATAAAAGACACATTTTTATTTGTTTTTAATTTCAGAAGAACCGTAGAGTCACTTGTACAAAGAAGACATGCCAGTAGGCAAACGATAAATGTTCATCATCACATCAGGGAATTGCAAATCAAAACCACAATGAAATATTTCCTCACACCTGTGAGACAGCCTGTAGCAAAACAACCAATAATAAGTCTTGGAACATGAATGGAGGAAAAAGAACCTTTGTGCTCTCTTGGTGAGAATGTGCATTCATTCCCTATGAAAAATCGTATGGAGATTTTTCAAAATATTAAAATAGATGTACCATATGATCC
This sequence comes from Uropsilus gracilis, assembly GCA_004024945.1. Classification (NCBI taxonomy): domain Eukaryota; kingdom Metazoa; phylum Chordata; class Mammalia; order Eulipotyphla; family Talpidae; genus Uropsilus; species Uropsilus gracilis. Next base: position 31,323 of record PVHY01001898.1, on the reverse strand, counting down.
AGAAATTTGACTTCTTAGCATCTAGCTGAAGAGTTCAAAAACATCTTAAAGGGATATATGTAATCATGTCCACTGAAACACTATTTAAAGAAGTCAAGTTTAGGAAACACCTAACAGCCCACAATCAGATATCTGGATTAAGAATAGGTGGTATATATACACAACGGAATAGTGTTGTTATTAAAAAAAAAGAAAGAAAAAGAAGATGAACCCTTGCCATTTACAATAACATGGATGGAACTGGAGGGAAATACGTTAATTAAAATAGAGAAAGACAAATTACCAAATACTAATGGTTCATTCTTTGTAGATATAGAGATTTTCACTCTTACATAGATATAGAGAAACAAAACAAATAGCCAGACAAAAAAACAAACCCTAGAATTCTGATTATAAAGCTGACAATGCCAGAAAGGAAGGGAGAAGATTCATGGTAAGTAGGAGAGGAGGCACAACAGACTGTGGTGGAAGTGGGTGTGGGGTGGTAACACACTACTGAAGAAGGTGACTATTTACCTCTAGATCATGTATGTGTTGCAAACTAATGCTGCAAAAATCTGTGATTGGAAAATGATGAAACAATATTTCATAAATGGAGTAATCATAAATTGCCTGAGCTGAATCTTCATGGCAGCATGCAATAGTGCTCAGTATTAGCTCAAGATTTCTACATGTATTATCTAAATAGACCCTCTAGGTTGCCTAATTTTCATTATACAAAAGATGAAACTGATGCTAAGTGTTAACAAGAAAACTCACCAAAGCACAAAACTGTTATGTGGGACATTCAGAACTAGAACTGTGCTAACTTTAACACATCACAAAAGGGGAAAATAGTATTTATATGGATTCTTTCAGTTTGAAACCAACAGTGCCTCATTTCCCCAAGAGCCCTTGCTTCTCTTCATGTTCTACCTGGGAGTAAAAGGTCCAGGTTCTCTCTTACTACCCAGCCTCATTCTGCAGCAGTTGTCCCAGCTGAACTCACTCTAGATACATTACCTTTTTCTCCCATTCTTTTTGATTTCCCATTTTTCTTTCAAATAACTTTTTGAGATAATAAATGATTCATCTAATTGAACTTCATATACAGGACAAAGCAAAGCAAGTTGAAATGTTTTCATTTTTCACTTTGGGGAAAAAATAAGCTTTTAGTCAAATCAACTTAAGAAACAGCTTGAATTGCAAGATAATACTGCTCCTATAAGTAATTGCTTATGTGCTTGTCTTATTCATAGTGGAAGAGCTATGATTTATGAACATTTTTATTTAAAGTATAATCTTGGATTTATTCCAAATAATTGTCATCTTTGAAATGTTGTCAACTTGGGCTAGCCACAGGGATGCCAGAATTAAAGTATTATATCTGCTCACCACATGGTCCGCTCATTGGGCTCAAGTATGTTTTTATCCAGCTCTCTTTTATCACGTATTTCCTTACTTCACATTTATATTTAATCCACTGACTTGCGCGATTTCTTTTATACCAGAGAACATGTAAAACACAGGAGAAAATAAGTAGACATATACACTTAGCAGGAGCTTTTTCCCCGGTTCTCTTGCTCTCCCATTCTTGCTGAAACTCCATTAGGCAAAAGCGCCCCTGGTATTAATCTAAGATGATTAGCTGTGAAGTGGAACACAAAGACAAGCCTGGGGTGGAGCTGAATGAAGGTAGGTAGATACTTTAAAGCAAAAGAATCAAGAATACTATGAGTTCAAGAGCCAAACCTATAGGAAATAATGTTTGCTACAGCTGCAAACCAAATGGGAAAATATATTCACTCATATAGCAGATATCACTCATCTTGTATTATTTGTACAGAGCCAAAAAAGTAATATCAACTTATTTCAGGTAAATTTTTTTTCTTTCTTTTTATTCCTTCTTATAATCTTTAAGTCACCTGACCCCTTTTCTTTTATACCTCGCCACAATTTATTCCCATTTACTTGTCTAACTTGCCACTCATGTTATATTAAAGACAATACTGTTAACTGTTAACCAAATCCACTGCATACTCTCCTAAATAATTTGGCTTCTTTGTAATGATAATAGTCCAGGAGACAAAGTCCAGCCAAAACAAAAACATCACAGTTGACCTAAATTAATAGTCCTAAACCAAACATTTAGAAGCTAATATGCCACATCTCAAGAGAAAGTAACTTCAGAACATAAAGGAACTTGGATCCCTGAACTATCTGAGTTACCTGAGAGAAGAGCAACTCCTCTCTAGCATCAGATTTCCAATGAATAATTATTTAAAATTACATGCTAAATTATTTATATTCATAGATTTTTCCCCAGTAACATAATCATTTTAAATATATTTTAAACTAATATATGCATTTAATATCCATTACCAGTGCACCAAGTAAACTGAAAGATCTACAGGCCACACATTCTGAAGCTTGGTCTTACTGCTATTCCTCCTATAACCCTGAAAACAGCATGTAAAGAGTTTCTAAATTATTTTAATCACTGCTTCATATATGTCCTGGGAACAGTAAATCAAACACATATGACCCCTGCACTCAGAAGAAAGCAACAGACAAAAATTAAGTTAAAGAAATTACTTGGATAAGTTAGAGTTTAATAAGCATTGTTTAAAAGCTTACCAACATTAGGTGAAAGGGGTGAGTAGGAGGACTATTCACCTGAAGAGTTAAAAATGGCACCTTTGTCTTGGAGTTAGGAAATAAATTAAATAAAGAAATATCCCAAATAGTCCAGAGAGGAGTTTTAGGTATAAATGATCTTAATGCATTAAAAAAAAAATCAAACCTGTAGTGATTAAAACATCAAAGCACAAGTACCACAAAAAGAGAGTAGTAATCAATGAAATCAGAGTGTATTAAGTAGCATATTAAGTTCATAGTAAGGTTTTGCAATTTATTCTAATTTCTAGAAGAAAATCTTGGAGAAATTTAAGAAGGAAAATATCTCAGTAGTGTTTATATTTTTCTAAATTCATTCTGAGGGTGGTACAGAGAATGGAAGTATTTTTAATGCAGAACTGACAAGACTCATTAATAAGTTTGATGGGTAAGGTAAAAAATAAAGAAACCAATTCCTAAGACCTAAGTTGGTGCAACTTTTTACTAAAATGAAGGAAGCTGGGAGAAGAACCTGACTGAAGATGGGTTTTATATCAATTATACCTCCAAGTACAATTGTTTAATTGAAAATTATTTATAAAATACTAGAGTACAGTAGAAAAAGCTTAAATGAGATAGAATTTGAAAATCTTTTTGCAAATTTCATTTAATGACACTAATTTAGTTAAGATACTTAAGGAATACTCAGACAAAGAAGAGAAGTTCTATGAGGATGCAATTTAGCATTTAATAATTCAGAGGTTTAATTCCTCCATCAGTTACTCAAAGTTGCTAAAAGGTTTGTCTTGAGTAGATTCACAGGTGTGCTTCTAGTGAAAATTTCAGATATGGTGGTAAGCCATTGGGAGATATAAAGTAAGAGAGCTTTGTTAAAAATCCATAAATCACACTAAGTGGTTTCCTACTCTATCTGCAACCCTAACTTCTTGTAAAATATTTACTTAATCAGAAAATCCTCCTCGTATGGTTCAGCATAGAAAAAATTCAAACAATTCTCTTTAATATATATTAATATAATTTTAAGATAAATTATCACCCTACCACAAATCTTGATAGGGTTTCTACAAATAGCTCACTAGTGAAATATTTACATGGCAGTCAATTAAATGGATAAAGGGAAATGTGTACTTGTTCCAAGAGTGGTCAACCTAGTTTTGACTGTGAGTTGACTCAATTTTTCTGTGTGTTCTAAAGCAGGTTCTTTCAAACAACCAGCAATAGACATTTCCCTTGCCATTTGTGGCCTATTTTCACAAGTAAACCATAACCACTGGTCAACACGTAGCCCAGATACAGATAACCTAGCCCAGAGACAGATAATTAAGCCCAGATAACATGAGACATCAGGGATGGGGCAAAAGATGTCTCAATGAAATAATCATGTATAGCTTTTGAGAAAACACTGATGGCTTCATGAATAGTGAACAGTGTGGCCTTTTCTACAACACTATAAACACTATATCTGGAAAAACTGGAGGGAGATGTTAAATAAAAAAAAAAAAACCCTGATTCGCAGTCTTAATTAACAATTTCATGAAGGTTTTTAACCAGAAGGGAATGCTTGGAGAGGAGAAAAAGTACACATTCAGTAATGTTCTATATATAACTATTTCTTATACAAAAGTAAACTAACAAGATGGTCATATATTGGTTTGATTTTCTACTAGTTATCACAATGCCTCAGAAAAAGTGTTACATACATTCGATTGTTGGGCAACAATGAAGTGTTGCTATAAATTTGAGGAAAAATAAAGAAAAAGAAAAGGCGGAAATTAAAAGAGTATAAAGAGAGATGAATATCTACCTAGATGAAGCTTTGGCTTCAGTGATTCAGGAGTTCTCAAGTCCACATGAAACTTTTGATCCTGAATTGAACTGTCATTTCTACAAATCCAATACATGCCCAATACATGCCTTAATTGATTTTAAGTTACTATAATTTTTAAAGTCCATGAGATCTAATATCATTATTCATTTTCCAGTTATTCCTCAAAAGTTTCCATTACTCTAATCTATGCCAGCATTAATTAAATTAGATAAGACTTAGGTAACTTTGAGTAAGCCAAAGTTTAAATCCATTACCACATGTTGAATATTTGAAAAATCAAGAAACTACCTAGTGAATAGCCTAGGAATATGGAATATTCAGTCAGTTTATCTTATATTTATATTTTGATCTTTGTTTAATTGTGCCTGGGCTTATGCACATTAAATGAAGCACTTTATATACATGTTTAATATGGTAACTACTAACAGATTTGAAATCAAATAGCAACAAAAACACAAAACTAGTATGAGGCCAGAATCACATCAGTGGAGAATAGAAATAGAAAATAGAATCAAATAGAAAATCAGCAAAAACTAACAAGAAAACAACCACAAATGAGGAACTAGACAAACTGGATTTAACAGACATTTATAGGATATTCCATCCCCTCTAAATTGACAATAAATTCTTCTCAAATGCAAATGTAATATTCTTAAGAATAGATAAAGGGTGGGTCAAAAAATGAATCTCAATAAATTCATGAAGTTTGAAATCCTTTCAAGTATTTCCTCTGAACAGAATCATTTCAAGTATTTCCTCTGGTCAGAATCATATCAATTTAGAAATCAATCACAAAAAGAAAGCAAATCTCAAACATGTGAAGGTTAAATAGCATACTACTGAATGACTTGAGTTAATAAGGAAGTCAAGAAGAAATGGGATAGGAGTGCAGATAATCTCTTCAATGAATGAGGTTGAGAATACCAACCAGAAATGAAGCTGAACCCAACTAAGCCATACACAAAGCTGAACCATACAACTTAAAAACTTGAATATAAACTTTGAAAACACACATTTAAAAGAAAACACAGGAGGAAATCTCCTGAATATCACTCTTGTAATTTTTTTTAGCTTGGGACCACAAGCTAAGGCAACAAGACCAAGACCAAAGACCAAAGTAAACAAATGGGAGAAAATCAAACTAAAAAGTTTGGCTCAGCAAAGGAAACCATCAACAAAGTTAAAAGAAAACTTTTTAAGTTATAGAATTTAAAACATATTGCAAACCACACATCTGATAAGTGATTAATATCTAAAATGTACCTGGAACTCATACAATTCAATATCCCCTCCCCCCCCCAAAAAAAAAGTGGAATGAACAAAGGACCTGACTTGATAATTTTCCAAAGGAGACATAAATATGGTCCAAGGCACATGAAAAACTGCTCAGCATTACTTATAATTAAGTAAATGCAAATCAATACCATAGGCAAATATCTCACACTCGTTAAAAATGGCTCAAATCAAAGAGATGGGAAATAAATGGAGGACAGGGAGCCCTTATAAACTATTGGTAGGAATAGAAACCTACAGCCTTTAAAGAAAATGGTATGGAGATTTCTAAAGCCATTAATCTATCACAGATCCTAGAGCCTATCATGTGACCCAGTAAACTCTCTCCTTGGTATCTACCTGAAGAAGGCCAAAACCCTAACTCAAAGGAAACTGTTTATTCTTATGATCATTGCATCACTCTTTGTTATAGCAAATTTATAGAAGAAACATAAGAATCCAACTAAAGATAAACAGATTAATAAATGTGAGATATATACAAAGGAATACTATGCAGCTATTAAAAAGATAAAACTTTCCATTTGCAACAGTATAGATGGAACCAGAAGGGGCTATGCTAAGTGTAAATGAGCTAAAAAGGGAAAGACAAATTCCCAATGATTTCACTCCTAAGTAAAAACACAGCAACACAGCAAAAGAATAGAGAAAAACAAACCAAAAAAAAAAAATTTTGAAATATGAGCAGAATTGGATTTACCAAAAGGAGAGGGTGGGAGGTTAGGAGCAAAGGGGGGCGGGAGAAGATACCATATCCTATGGGAAAGGGTTATGGGGCTTTCATAGCAGGCATGGTATAATCACAGAATTTATAGAGGTATTATGCAACAAATTTTCCTCATAAATACAATGACTTTAAAGATGAACCAATAAAAATATTGGTAACACAAGCATGAGGTGGGAAGGAATGACATCATCTGTTGTCCCTCCTTGGATGAGCCTCTTTACCAAACTCAGAACTCCTCCTAGGATCATGTGGAGTTCCTGAGAGCTAGACAGAGTCCTATTTATTTCTGCATTTATTTAGGAGCTTAATAGTTATAAACTAGACAGCAATTTTACTTAAATTCCCTCCACTATAAATCATCACTAGAAAAGTTCTTTGTAGTTTAACTCTATCCTATATTTTTTTCTATGATGGAAGAAAATATGTTGGGAATTTTCCTAGAAAATGACCTATGCATTCTTTATTAGCACATGCTCAAATTGAACCTTTCTCAATCATATAATACTCTTCACATCCAGATGTTGATGCTATTATTTTCTAAATTCAAAGTATGGTATACATGCAATAAAAGGGGATCTTCTTTTCTGTTACTTTTTTAAAACCATATTTATTCAAAAACAGTGTTTTAAAATAAAAAGTCCTTGAAAGAAAAAAGAATATATATATACACCATACTCTAACAAGCCATGTTTGAATCACAAATTCAGATAGCTTTCTCTCTATTGAAAGGATATTATTGCTATGGATACATAATCACTAAACTTTTTTACTGGAACAAATGTCAAACTACTGTGATGTTTGTTCTAATAAGATTTACTTAGTTTCTTAAAGGGAAACTATTTTTATAAATCCCTATTGCCAGCACATCTCTTGGGTATTTCTCCCTTCCTGCACTGTTCTGAACAGCTCATCATTTCACATGCTTATTTGGCACTTCTCTAAGTGCTTATAAAAAGCCTCTCAAATAATCATTCAACCAGATTAAAATTTTAGAAGAAAATGCAATGGGTACTTTTACTGTGGATAGGTAGGCAACATTAAAAGAAAATTGTTAATGTTGTCTATACCACTTACACTGATTCATGGTGAAAAATGTTTCTTAGTTTATTGCCTCCATCTGAACAGCAAATCTATGTAGAAAATCTGATCAAAGCACATGCTTTAATAATGCATCATGTCTCACTATTGACATTCTTAAGTTGTGTTGACTTTTACAACACTAGCAATGGTAGGAGAGGCTGAACATTAATATGTGGATTGATAATTAAAATATACATACTCCACCTGAGTATTTGCAAAGTCATTTGAATACTGTCTTAGGTCAAATATATTATTGGGAAAAAATGTCTCCCAGTGACTGATGGAATACATGTAGATAAATGCAGAACAGTATTTGTCTCCGTGCGTTTTCTTCTCATCAAGAAGAAATGCACTGCTGTGAATTAGGGTTGCACTTTAGTTATTGGGTACCCAGTGGATTAGATATGAAGTGGCTGATTTGAGAGTGGTGAGCTTTCTGATTTCAACACTAGCAAAGGTGTTCCAAGAGTGTTGTCTCTTCAGTCGGTATTCTAATGACCTTTCAACACTGAATTGAGATAAAGCAATGGACACTACTAATAGAATTTGCTGCTGGGAAGTCCACGGTGAATTGCTGACTTCACTGTGAATTCTAGTGCTATGGGACAGCAAAACAAAGCTATGGTAAAAAACATTAATAGAACATAACAGTGATACAGATTTTAAAAATTAATTTGAATCATCAAAGAACTACACAAAACATGATGTGTATTAACATACAGCAATTTTGTGCTAAGTCTGAAAACAATCTAGTGTTTCCTCAGGTTAAATAAGCACTATGGCAATGTGATTTTTTTTTTTTACGTTGCTTTAAAATACTTAGTATGGCATTATACATTATAATAAACAAAATGCAAGAATGTTACAGTTGACTAAATTCCTATCAATTATGAACTTAATTTTTATACTCATTTGCTACTTACCTCATTTCAGACTTTGCTATACTGAGAAATTTTCTTTTAAAGAAAAATGGCTTATACAGTTCACTTCCTGCCATAATCAAGGTCTTTCTAACCTGCTATCTGAAGGTTATGCTTCAGTGAATAATTCAGTAGGTTAGTGAAACTCTGGCAGCAAAGAAAGTGCTAATCTTAGATGGAAGCTGTGAGGGATATTAAGAAACAATTGCAAAAAGTGACATATTTAATAGAGAAAGATTACGCTGTGCTACATCTATTTAATTTGAATTGAATAAATTTTGCCAGTTTTTTTATGAGATGCAGACTAGAAATTATGTGAAACTTCAGAGTGTCAGTTTAGTCTAGAAGGGAGAACGAAGGCCTTGGAAATATTTTATTGCTATTCTGAAGACTCCTCGGTCATTGAACAGAATCTGAAGAAACAAAAAAGGAATTTATCACAGAATTTATTAATAAATTATCAAATTTATTAATTTGAATTAAAAATAAAGACTAGTAGAAAGTGATTTAACAAAAGATAAATTTGCTGTGGTACTAAAAGGAAATAGTGTCATGTGAGTCCTTGAAATCAGGGAATTCCTTTTAGACTGTGACTGAGACTGTCTTCCTTCTCCATTTTTCAAAGGAAATTTAGTTGATTTGGCTGAGACAAGTTGAAAATTAAGAATAATTGCAAGTGTGAAAATGATAGGGGCAGTTTATGACCTTAATATCTAAATTGGTGCTCCTATGAACCCATATCTGACATTGATGATTGTCTTTGCAATGTATTCACATCATTTTTAAAATAAAATAAATATACAGGTGCTTAATTAGAAACTAAATGGCAAATTAAAAATGGAAATTAAAATGGCAAATTTATTAATGACTTAATTTGAATTGTACTTACCTGTGGGAGAGCTATCTTGCACAAAATATCTCAGAATCTATTTATCTACACAGAAAGTATCTGGGGAAAGTAGGCATACAGAGCAAATAATCTATGGAAAACTATATAGTCAATCAACTTTGTGTATTACAGAAAATTTAACATACTGAAAAAAATCTAAAAAGTGATGATGGCAGTGGAACAAATAATTTGGTGGTGGGTGCACTATGATGGTTAATATCTGATGTGGTAATGAAAATACTACCTCAGTTAAAAATAAATGAATACGTTTCCAAAATAACCAAAAAAAAAATATCTAAAAAAAACCTTACAGGAAAACAAACTTACAAATTATCAAATTGTCTGCCAAACTACGTAAATATATATACAAAAATATATCAAACATTATTTATGAAACAAAAATATATATAAGAAATTGTTTGACCTCATATTTCCCATCTTTATTTGGCTTTTGAAGTCTATCCTCTTCAACATGAAATGTGTTAACATTCTATATTTCTGGAAATTGCTCTCCTGGACTGAATGCTCATGTCCTCCTAAACTTCATGTGTGGAATTCCGAAGTCTTTACTCCCTTCCCCCATTAGTGTGATGCTATTTGGAGAAAGGATCTTTAGGAGATAGCTTTGTTTTTGTGACATCCTAAACCCAGAGCTCCTATGATGTGATTAGTGCCCACATAAGAGGAAAAATAAGTCTTTTGGTTAAGCCACTCAGTCGACAGTCTTTGTTATGGAACCCAAATAGACTAAGACAATTCCTTTATCATTTCTCATTTGATATCATATTCTGTCCATATTATACTCTTATAACACCAAAGTTTTATGTCTCTAAGCCACATAGAAACATATATCTCAATATTCTAAAAGATAGAAACTTTTTTAAAGTGAGGACAATGGCCTTGGATCTGTCTTCATTCTCAGGATTTGCCATGTAACTTCCACACTGAGCCATTAGCCTTGCTATTTAAAACTGAGTATAAGAACTTCACAATTGTCAAAGTGATCTAAAAAGTAAATAAGCTATGTAACAAATTTAGAATTAGACCCGTAGTTGGCAAATATTTTCAGTTTTTCTGCTTATATCCTGTAGACCTTACTCCTTTTCAGTGTACTTGGGCCAATTTTCAGTTGCCAGTTTGAATGTGAGTTAGTTATACCTGAATGAGCTTTTCTCTGGTCACTTGGTTCAAGTTAAGCAGATTGAACATACTGTGGAAATCAACATTAACTTCTTGATTTCCCCAAAAATGCCTTTTGAAAATTAGGGTATAAATCCCTCAGCTCATTTGCCATTGGGTAGGGTAATTCTGAGATCAGTATATTTCTTACAATTCTCTTGAGCAACTAAAATCATTTTCTCACTTCTCTTTTGATGGTCTAGTACTTTCCAAATAACTATTTGCACTTGAAATTGAAACTTTGTCTCAGAGTCTACTCCTTGAAGCACCCAACCTAAGATGGTTGCTTCTTCTTTTAACCGGTGGAGGCAGGTCATATCATCTGTGAGGCGCTCACACATAAAAAGCATTTTTCAGGGATGCTAGACTTCAAGTTAATATGAAGTCTAGGCTTCTGGCTGAATTCATTAGGAGTTCCAATTGATTTTGTTGCCTTTTCCGAAAAATCTTAAAGCCTTATTTTCTGAAAAGTAATCAGAACGGAAATGAACTGTTTGAGAACTGAATTTACACTACATCTATTTACTATACTATTATTAAGCTTGAAATCATATTCTACCTCTGAACTTAATATCTTGAGATGCCAAAGTTCTCTTTAAATTTTCTAAAACTCCCAAAGAAGAATATAAATTGTCATAGTCACCTTTGCCCCAAGTACCATGCTTCTATGAATTTTTTAAATGAATACAAGGTATTCACATCAATTAGCAGTGACTATAGTGACTACACTGAAAATCAGTACAGTGGGAGGTGAGAAATAGGTTATACTATAACAGCGGGAGAACAATCATTGTTCTTCCAAAAGCATTATGCAATGCATTGTCAAAATATTTTCCAGCTGCTCTATCCTCTGCAAAATAAAACATGTTCTGCACTATAACAGGAATTACTGACTTTACCTAGAGTCACTTCCTAAGGTATTGTCTCTCAAGGCCTTAGTCTGTCTTTCTTGCTGTACCCATTGCTTCCCATTTTTGAAAACTATTATGTATTGTTTAGAGCCTCAGAGTCTCATTTTCTTCCCTAAGTCACTCTACATTATTTTTCTCTCCCTAAGAACATTTTTAAAAACATATATATTGTTTGGTTGTATAATATTTACTGTTTATCTAAATATATTAGTGTCACTCCTGAGATTTCATTACTGAATGTTTTGGGTACTTTTTCAGTTACATTTACATGGGAGAGGAGATGGTGAAGATGATAGCAACTCTCCAGATATCTCGGAGCATCGACAGTCTTCCTCACCAAATATGCACCAAACTTTATCCTGATTAGCATGGAAGAAATCAAAATGGACCCTGATGTCCAGTAAAATCCCATTTCATTTGTTACTTGCCCATCTGCAAAGTAAATTCATTTAAGTGATGACATTTACAATAAATAGTAACGTATTTACAGATCTTCCCAGTTTTTTCAGTTTTACTATACCACTTTACCACGCAGACATACGCATAAATCCACATCTTGCATAGGTTGAATTGAGGATCACCTAATTTCAAACTTTGTCAACAGTATACCTGATTTCACAGGAGAGGCTAAAATAATTAAACAAAATCTTTTCCATTGATTCCTTTTTACCTTGCCTTTGAAAAATATTTTATAATTTTTAAAAAGATACTGCAGTCAGGCTTGGTGGTGTGCACCTATAATCCAAGTGCTGGAAGGCAAGAAGACAAGGATCGCTTGAGTTCACGGGTTTGAGACTACCTTGAGACTACAATACAGTGAGACCTGTTTCTCAAAAAGGCAGCCAGGCATGGTGGTGGTGGGTGCCTATAATGCTAGCTATGTGGGAGACTGAAACTGGCGATCACTTGAGCCCTGGGGATCACTTGAACCCAAGGGATTGGGACTACCCCGGACAACATAGCAAGACCTAGTCTCAATAATAATAATAATAATAATAATAATAATAATAATAATAATAATAAAAAGATATTGCCTATATACCACCTAATTTTATTCTCACAGAAAGCAAATCAATAGTGTGGATTACATCTCTCCATGGTATTCATGACTTATTTACCAAATAAAAAAAGTCTGTGATTCTTAAGAATGCAAACATACTCCATCCCAATTCTCCCATTTCAACTATGCCCCCCTTTCCTGGTTGGCTGTGGACAAAGGGTTCTATAAGAATCAGCGGCAAGGGAAGCAGTCATTCAATTACAGACCTCAACCATACAACCATTTTTCCAAACAACCTGCCTCCCTCTGATTCCTTGTATTGAGGCCTGTGCCTTCAACTAGTAGCAGGTAAAGCACTCAGTTCACACATTTCCCAATTTCTGCTATTGTACAATAACAAACAAAAGAATGACCCATCAGCTTCTGTCCAAAATGTGTGATTCAGTGGCTCTGTTTAGAAAGGACATTTGTCTTCTAAGATACCAGCCTTTCCACTTCTGCCCTAAATCCTATAATTTTCACTTACCTTCTATTTCATTTCCTCTCCATCCATCCATCTCCTCACTTCTGCCTTCTAGCACACCCAAGACATTTACTATTAAAAGAAAAAAAAATCCAACACTATAGTATCCAATTGGTATGTATTTTATTTTCCCTTCCATTGTAATTTCAAAAGCTTAACTTTCTATACTCTGTCACTAAATAAACTTTAAACAATATATTCTAACACTTGAAAATATATGATTCGAATGTGCTAAATAAAACTCCATGAACCATAACTCTTTATCCCAATTTTCAATCAGCATTTCAGTTCTTTCCCAGAGGCAATTACTTTTATCACCTTGTGATGTAGACATTTTTAAGCACGTATGTTTATATCCTTCTTGTTTTTTACAGAACTGATTGATAAAATATTCATCATTTTACTTTGTTGATTTTTTTTTTACCTAGTAATAATATGTCTTGAAGACTGTGATGTGTTAGAAAAGACAGGTTTTTTTTCTGTTTATTTATTATTACTGTTTCTTTTGTTTGTTTGCTGTTTCGTCCCTGTGTAGGAGCATCATAATTTATTTAAGTGTGATTGTACACTTAGGTCTTTTGACCTTAGTGCATGATATTTGAGATTTTTTTATGGGGAACCGCAGGAAAATGGAATGACCTGGGTGCAAATCCCCACCCTCACCTGCACACTTTAAGGAAAACAAAAACAAAACAAAACAAAAATCCCTCAGAACAAGACCCAACGCACAAGCACACATAGAAAGGTTAATATACGATTTACTTACAAGGGAAATGTAAAGAGAAAAAGAGAGATTAATTGGTCAATACTCCTACCAGAGACGCAGTCTGCGTTGACACCTGGGGTGCAGGCTGAAGACAGGCAAAACCAAACCCCCTCTAACACAACTCTTCCCTCTTATACCAAGCACAGTTGCTTCACTCCACCTTATTTCCCAGCAAGCCCCACTTCAAGAAATCGAGAGCCGTGTCAAACTCACAGGATGATGGGAGTTGCAGTCTTGGGCATCCAAGAACTCTGGCTTAGTCGTGGGAGTGGGGTCCATAAAACATCAGTGGATGGAGGTGATTCAGGATGTACTGTTCCCTAATAATTTCACTAATATTGCGATGGCTTGGGTGAGGAGTTACTCTATTTGAGAAAACAATTAACAATGATGTAAACCAATGGCACTTCAATAAAAAGGAAACGTTAAAAACCAAACCATTACTCCTGCTCACCTGTGACTATGCATGTGTCTCTTTTTATAAACGTTTTCTTTATGCAGAGCAGCAACCATAGCCACGCAGTGACTATGTAGGTATCTTTCTTTCTCCTTTTTGCTAATTAACCGTCCTTTTAAAATGTAAAAAAACAAACAACCAGAATTTCACCTACTTCACCTCATCAAAATTAAGTTTCATTTGTTTCTGATAATACCAGCCTTCCTCTCCTCTCCAAAGGAAATTTCTCACAGGGACACATATCTAAGATACCTGTCTAGGACATAAAATTGTCCATTAAAAAACAAAAATAAGAAATGTCTTTCTAATCTTTTTTGCAATGTGTTCTGAACTATTCTATGCTCTGGTTCCTCAGCTCTCAGATCCCACTAATCCTTACTATTCTTTCAGGTACTTGTTTTTCTGTTGATGTTCATTTTCTGCCCTTGTTTTCAATGTCCCTGCCCTAATTCTACAATGTCACCTTCTTTCCATTTAACCAAAATTCCTCCATGAACCATTCTTTAATTCTTTATTTATTGAAGACTCACCTGTTTCTGAATACATCATTACATCATCTTTACTATGAATTGTCATGACGGTTGCGGGTTCCATTGCAATATAGCAGTTGGTATTGCTAGCTTAGTTTCCTCCTATTTGAAAGGAGTGTCTACATACATTTTATCTGTTCATCCCTTATTTGCATTTGTCACAGACCTATATATTTAGTAAATGATATGTAAACATATATTGTTGCATGCATATATGATTAAATAAATAAACAAAAATGGATGAGCACATGAAAGAAATCCAAGTCTTGCTGAAAATCATATACAATTCAGTCTGAAAAGGTGAGGTGAACACAGGACATTTTGCATCTATTCGATGAACTTCATCTTCAAGTCCTTTGCTAAGTAAATATAATCTTGGGAAAAGTTTCTCATACTGAAAGTGAGATAAATTATAATCCCTTCAAGTTCAGCATTACCCATATAAATTTGACATCCTAATGATGATGTTGTTAGGAAAATGTTATTCTACTCAGGTCACACATAGAGGGTCCAGATTTTAATTCCTATGTAGTAACTGAGGACAAACACATTGGTCATAGGAAAGCTTGTTTAGGTTCATGACAACCTGAGGAAGATTTGCTTTCTCTGCATCTCTTCTGTTGTTTTCTTTCAGAGTCTAGATTTTTCCTGGATTTGGGGAGAAAAAAATCAATCTAGGTTTCCAAGTAGTTGTGTAAGAGATCACAATTGAGAGCATTGCTATCTTAAGGCACTACTAACCATATTTCTACCCTCACTGTACAAATAACAGTATGTGAGATCTTATATGATGAAGTCACCTACAGTGCAAATTATAGGGTGTCATGATATTTTAAAAAACAACAACAACAACACTGAATTAGAAATACAACAAAGGTATTTCATCTTTACTCTGCCTCTCTGTCCAAGTCCTTTTCTTCCCTGTCCTCCATTTTCTCATTGAATAAATAACGATTTAGACTAGAAAATGTGAAGGTCCATTTAAGTCCTAATGATCTATTTAGGAGTGGGAGCTCTGGAGATAGAAACCTGCCTCCCAGATACAGTTCCACTATTTCGTGCTAAGTGAGTCTTGGCAAGTTATTTAAGTCTCTGAACCTCCATTTCCTTTTTTTTTTTTTTTTTTTTTTTTTTTTTTTGTTTGGGGCTAATGATGCCTACTTTACAGTTTTTGTGGGGTTCAAATAAAACAAAGTAAGAAATAAGTTGTAAATCAAGTCAGTCCATATAAATAGTAGTTATTATAATAGCACTGCTACTCTCCCCTCCCCCCCCAATTATGAATAGTAACAATTCTTTTCTTACTACACAGTATTTTTAGGTAGCAATGCAGGGAACAAGCATGGTATGGCAAACACTGATCTCCATAACCTAAGTTCTATTGTTTGCATAAAATCTAAAACATTGCAAATGACACATTACATATTTTAGCTATAAGATTCCATTACCCCTAAGAAGCAAACAAAAAGTATATTTGATAGAGAATGGAATAAATTCTAACACAAAAGTACTAAGCACCATGCAGGAATATTTGAAGAAAATAATACCAATAAATGCCTAAACATCACCAGATTCCATATTTATAATAATAATAATAATAATAATAATAATAATGAGGTAACATTTTACACTTCAATTCTAGGCACTTTTCTAAGGAGCTTATATGTACTAACTTGGTATTAAAGTGAAATATATATCACTTTCATTTGCAGGTGAGATTAATTAGCAATAGCTTGAACATTTGTCAAAATCATATTAGTAAGTAAGGTAGTCAGTCATCTTTTCAGTTCACACTTCAATTATCAGAACTGAAGAATGTAAACTACCTCACTCCCAATAGTTGGTAAATAACAACAAAAAGAAACAGTACAGCAATGATTACTCTAGACTGAAGTACAGTAAAGAGCCATACAAATAAAATTCAATATTCAAACTTTTTTATTATATCTGTCTTTAAATATAACATGAAAAGAATGGGAAGGAGGAAAAGAGAGACAGAGTGAATTTGAGATGGGAGATCAGCATGTAATAGAAGGGTTTGGAAACATTATTTGAAAGCCTATGATAACTTTTATCCCTTTAAGATAAATTAAAGAGCCATTCTCTTGAGTTTTTCATTACTAAAGAAGATGAATCTGGTATTAACTGCAGTTTGGGAGCCAATGTCAATAGTAGCAGTAAAGATAGCATTACTAAAACTGTAATCAACATTAGTACAAAAAAGGTATTTCTGAGCACTAAAGTGTAAACAAAAATGTATTATGCCATTATTTTCTTTGCCTTATTTATGATTATTTGCACGTCAGAAAAGATTACCAACAAATAAAATGAAAATATGGTCAAGAAATGTTTATTAACCCCCTCGGTCTGCCTTTTGAAATAGCAGTATTATATTATTTTACTTCTTTATACAAGAGTGAAGATTGACTCTATTTGTCTTTTTTGTTGATTTATTTCATGTGCTTATGGAATGTAACATTTTCATAATCAATAACATTTGTCTCCTTTCCAATTAGGAAATAAATTAGAAGTCCTAAACCAACAAGCATTATTATTGCAAAAGGCTACCAACTGAAAGCAATTGAAAATTTTGAGAACGTACTTGCCTTAAATGCTTTAGGCTTAAAAAGCTTTTAGAATCAAAAGGCAATTATATCACTGATTTTAACAACATGGATTGGTCAAAGACTCAAATTGTAAAAGGTTGTGTTTCACTGGGCACGGTGCATTTACGTTTCATATACCCTGTGCAATTCTATTTTAGAAATAACAGGCTGCTTAAAATATGACTGACTAAAGTTTCTGTGAGCATAGTTACATAGAATTAAAGGACCATAGACACAATAATCACAGAGAATACGAATATTCTCAAACCTCAAAGATATTGAATGCATTGCATATGATCAAATACAGCTAATGGGCTCTAAAAATTTACCAAAGCATAACAATCCTGAGTTTCCTATGCTTGTATGTGATTGTTCGTTTGTCTAAACATGTCTTTAGTATAGGTGCTGTCATTTATAAATTCATCTTTGAGTGCAAATATTACAATAGATAAGAAGTGATATTGTCATAAAGATCCTTGAACATTAAAATTATATTTGTTGAGAAGAGAGTGAGAGATGCTGTCCTCCAAGTGTCAGTTACTGTGCTTGGTAACTCAGAACTTCACATTATTCTAGCTCTTGAAATTTTGCCACCCTTAGATTTAGGTCAGTTACTGTAGCTCCTTTGTTTTAAATCTGATTTGTTCTTAAGTAGGGAATAAAATCCTCTGCCTTCTGCCTGAAGTGTTTAAAGACCCGGTTTCCAGGAAGGCGCTTAAGCAAGGGTCACAGAAAATATTTTCTCCTCTTGCAAAGCAAGAAATAAGGAGGAAATATAATACTTACATTTCTAGGAATATAGACCAGCAAATAATTTTCCATAAAATAATCATTTAATAAAGACAGAAGCAAACGTAATCCTCTTAAAAGTGGATGCTTCTTTTGTTTCTTGTTTTTTAAAATAATCTCCAAAACTGTAAGTATGTGTATATATATATCCCATAAAAATCTAAAATAAGTGTATGTACATGTGTGTACATATAACTAGATAATAGACATACATAAAGAGAGAGTTTGAAAAAGAAAGGAAGAAAAGAGATAAAGGAAAAAGAGAAGAGAGAAGAAAAGATGAGAAAAGAGATTTTTATGAAGAGGGGATCATATAGGATCTGGAAACCACTTCATTTGCTTTCATACCCTTTGCTTCCTAGCAGCTACAAAGCTGAGTGGAGTATTCTTACCTGGTTTAGAGATAAAAGGAAAATCTCTTACCTTTTCTTCTCTAACCCCTCCAATTAAATCCCTGCCAACAACCTTACTTAGTCTCATAGCATCTCTACATAATGCTGGGGATTACATTTAACTATACTCTGGAATTGAGAATTTTCATTCGATTTTATTCCTATATATTAAGAAATCATAAAAATAAAGCCAGAGCAATCAATAGTCTATTTTAAAATCTAGAATAGTACAGAAAGAAATAAAAAATGTCAATTGGTATAAAAATATTATTCACACAAAATGTGGATTGATATCAAACTATTTATGAAACAAATTAAAAAGGTGTATGTTCAAATTGTAAAGATGAAAAACTCCTTTCATAGGGCATCATAAATGTTCGAGTTGGCTTAACCTAAGAAAAATATAATTATATCGCCACCTAGTGGATATTACTGGCAAAGCAAGTGTAAGAAGAAATTTCTAGCTAAAAAAAAAAAAAAAAGCTGCAGAGTTAACTTGCTATAAAAGTCTTGGGAATGAACCCCGAATTTGTTTATGATGACTTGAAGAGGGTCTACGAAAAGGGTACTCCTGTTGTCTCTCTCTCTCTCCCTCTCTCATTGTGGACGGGATTATTCTTTCTCTACATGTTTGAAAATGATCCGTGTTCCTCTTTATGGGCAAAGCATCTTCACCGTGCTGGATGTATGAGGTCAACTTTATTTTTATACATTCAAACTGCGTTGCAGCTGGTGTTAAACATAAAAATAAGAATTTCAAATGAAATTGGGAATTGAATTATTTGAGCTGGTGTATATCACCTCTTAAAATTTTGACATAAGAAAATATTGAACTGGATGATTATCATTGGAGGTCAAAGGGAATTCCAGATAAGAAATAAAAAAAGATAAAGCAAATCTTATATTAATGATCTGCCATTTTGTATTAATAAAGAAAAAGCTTCAAACTCAGCAAACTTATTCAATACCAATGTTTTTGAGAGGTATTACTTAGCTTAATTTAATAATAATATTTTTTAAAATATTGTATTTTTATACCAGCACAGCATTTTTATTCTAGGAGTAAATGAAAATTTTATTATTTTGGCTTCCTCCCGTAAGTGTTCAAGAAAATGCTATAAATATTTAAAAGCTGTGATTTACAGCTATAAGATCTAAAAGCAGTGGACTGAAGTAATCTGCACCATGTAATATATTTAGCACATTAATGTTTATCACAAAGAGGTGTGTCTAGGTTGCATGTTGGGGGTTGGGTGAAAATGTACTTCCTGGAAATCCAAAGAATAGATGATATTCAGGTACCATGATTCTCAACAAAATGTAAGTACAATAAAAAAAAATCATTGTTAGAAAACCTCTATCATTGTTTTCAAAGTATCATTGCACATGCTTTAGAATTATAAATTTGTTTTAAATAAGACATGGAAAAATAAATGCTTAGGATTACCTTAAATAGTAAACACTAGTGGAATTTATAGATTTCACCATTGCAGACACAGGGAAAGGCACATAATTAATGAATTAGATATCAATATATCTAGAGAGATAAATTAAAACCCAGATATATGAGTTAAAAGACACTCAATTATAATAAAGTTAAAACACTAAAACCTATAGGTGTGAGTAAAAAGTAAAATAAAGTAGCAGCGGTGAAAGGGGGATAATTCCTAAACAATCCAGCAACTGGTAAGTTCACATTTATTTTGCATATGTTTTCTTGTTTCTTTAACTTGTTTTACTTTCTTAAATTTCTCAGATTTCTAAAATATTGCATTTCTCAGTTTTTCCACTTTGAAATGTTGCAATATATTTGTTGACCAGGTTTTCTGAACCATATGAAGAGTTGATATTTCAATTATAATTGAAATATACTTTCCTATTAAATTTTATTTTCATTTAGACAAAAGTTCATCTATAGCCTATTCTAAACACCATTTTATCAATCTGTTTTATGTTTTCACAATCCTTTATTGGCCTAATATCTAGTAAAGTTTTTAGATCACATTTTCATGAAATCAGCACATTTAATTTCCTGCTATCTATTTCTACCATTCTCAATATTTGCATAAAAACAATCTTCTAATTTAGTAACAATTTTTAAAAGAACAAAAACTTGCAAAATGTTATAAAGAATTCTTTTGTAAAGCACTGTGATTAGCAACTTATCCAAAAATCAGAAATTGAATTATGGATATCAGCTTTTAGTGTAATTTTTCAGGACTATGCCATGGTAATTGAGAAAGCTAATTTAGTCTCATAGTTCCTTCCAATATGTAATAACAATGAAACTCTTTACTTATCTATTCCTGCAAATGTCTTGAAATTTTTCCTAGGCCTTCTCATTTCTTGTGAAACTAAAAATAGATACTATGTTAGCTGTTGTCCTTTTACTAAAGATTTAAATTTAACGAATAATGGGTGCCTGTCTAGACAACCCTAAAATTGTTTTAGTTACTGATGTATGGATGACTGATAAATGTCATCTTTTCTGCTTGCAGTGCATTTTGAATCTAGTCTACTGACATTTGTCTATAGCTGACCTGTGTCTGCATTTTAGATTTACATGAAACATTTAAGTTTTACAACTATAAGCCTTTTGATTTCATTGTTCCTACTCTACATCCAATACAATAAAACAATTAGATCCTCTACCATGTTTCTTCTTCTTCACATGGATGTTTTTAATTAAACCAGCAGGGAAGATTGTAATCAAATGAAAGGCAATGGAATTTACTTCATCCCTTACCTAGTGAAACAATTATTAAATTCCCTAGCTTCATATTTCTCATACCGATAAAATTAAATCTGCAGCTCTGCTAGGAAAGGCAAAAAAAAAAAAAAAAAAAAAAAGGCAGTCCCAAGTAATCAAAGCCTATAGGTCTTCAGAACAATAATGCAAAATATATAACTCTGTTGTCTGGAAAATTGTTAGCTTACTCCTGCAGATTTCATATCCGTTTCCTCATTTTCACTTTATTGCGAAGTGTTCCTATATTTTACACATAATAACAGAACAGTAGCCCTTAGAAATGTGGTTAGAAGACCTAATTAGGTTATTTCTGAACAATGTTTTTATCAAATAATGGCTTACCTTGAGTTGACCCACAATTCTACTGAAAGAAATAGTTTTTTTCTATGTTATATTATGAATGTGAAATTGGCAAGAATATGAATAAGAGGAAATACTTTTCAGTATGTCGATGAATCTTTGTTAGACATCTCACTACTCTGATACACACTGACATGTGACATTCCCACTTTTCACCTTTTACACTATTTACAATGCTTGGATGAGTTCACAAATTATATAAAGAAATCATCCTTATATTTTAAACATATGGAGAAAACATTTTACTTAATTCTTAGACAATAAAGAAACAAAGGTTTGATCAGCCTGGATTGATAACTTCAGTAATATGAACAATGATTCCTGACAGCCTCCATATGATTTCAGTTTGCACTAGACATTTAGCTGGCAAAGATGAGTGAAAATGTTCTTCCTATGTACATATTTTATTTTCAGTATTTATCTTGAATCATTGTTTTATCTCTATCAGTAAACTGTGAGATTAAGAGCAAGAAGCTGTAACATTGTTGCCATCAAATACTTGATTTGGGTTGTGAATATCAAATTAATGAATTCATTAATATTAAATAAATATGTTGATGGTTGAAATACTGATGTTATGTTTCCTAATTCAGTGTCAATTGTCTTTGGTATTGAAATACCCAAAACACTTATTGAAGATTTTCTATATCTTATATAGAAAACTGAAAGTCACAAGTGAAGTTTAACAGCAGATAACGGCATGAAGACTTTCAAAGGAAAGAAAAGCACTTAGGTGAGATGGATGGAAGAAAAAACAAAAATAATAAAACGCATATAAATTTGCAACATTTTCATTATGACTGATCTTTAAGTATCACTAATGGAAGGAATTTGATGAAAATTAAGTTGCAAACGTCAATCCTAACTGCATGACTCTCTTTTACTACATATTTTATATGGGTTCAAAAATGAATCCATGTTCTTTGGGGAATGTAGACTCTAATTTATGAAGTGATTTATACAGGCAGATGAAGATGACTGGCTGAAACTGGTGTTTGGTCAGGGATCCAGGAAATGGAGTTATATCTGCAGTGGATGTGACTAGAGTCAATGCAAATTTTGCAGACAATATAATTAGTGTGATGATAATGATTTTTGAAAACCATTTACAGAGATAAATGATGCTATCTTGCACTGTTTTGGTATGGATATGGATCTAGGAAATCCTATAGTCTTCAACAGAGTACTGGAAAGTAAAATGTAATTATTTCAGAAAAAAAATAATTCTCCAAAAGAGATTTAATGAATGAAATAAAATGTAGATGAGTACATTCCTATTCTGCTTAGGTTTATCTTCTTTATTAATTTCCTTGGTTAATATTTTGTAGCAATTTATTTTATTGTCAACTAATTAATATAAGTGGAAACTGAAAATAGATTTTAGTTCACAGTTTGAATAATTAACAAATTAGAAGATGAATCAAAAAATATATGTAGAACTCACTATTGAACTGTAAAAGTAAAGACTAGGGACAAGATTTTGAGATACGATGGTAAAATGCAAAACTACTAGGTAAGTCTAATAGAAGTTATAAGTTCCACTTTTGACATGGCAGCATAAGTTTTCAGTGGGCCAACCTATCCAAAAATATTAATTGTTATATACTCTGGGCAAAATACCATAAAACAACTATCATATAGATTTTAAGAATGTACAAAAACAAAGCTATTTAGGATGAAAACAGAAGACTGGAAATATAAAGTCTTAGGGAATAATTGTCCTGTTTTTGTGCTTTTAAGCTAAGGATAGACTGAGGTTACAAGTCACAGGTTGATATGAGCTCCTACCAAGAAAAGCTACCTTTCTAGCCTTTGGAAAAAGGAACATAGTACAACAAAAGAAGTCTGAAAATAAAGGAGAAGGAACTTGCAGGAAGAGAACCAGAAAAGGGGAGCCAAATTATCTCAGTAACATCTACCCTAGTTGAACATTGAACCCAAGATACAAAAGCAATTATAAAAACTCAACTAATGAACTTAGATGAACTTCCTCTCACAAGACGTAGATCAGAGTTGCAGTTTCAGTCTAACCATGTCAACATGTAAGATCAAAAACATCTCAGTTCTGGAAAGAAACTAAGACACTGGTCTTCACAACATGATATCCAAAATGTAAAGAATACAAACCATGATTACTCAATTTACAAGGGAATCAGAAGCTATGATTGAGTCTAAAGAGGAACGAATAAACAGCTTTAATTATAAGAAAACACAGATATTGCTATGAGACAAGGATTTGCAAACAACCAATGATATAAAGATATTTTTGATTTAGAGAAAAACAGTAAATTTTCAGTAAATATAGAAAAAGATTAATTATGTGTCCCCCAAAGGAATCTAGGCATCTTCTGTACCAGAGGCTAGTTGTTAACTTTAAATGTGATCTCATTGAAATAGAGTTTTACAGATATATTAGTTAAGATGAGATCATTTTTGATTTGAATGGGTTCTAAATTCAGTTGCTAGTGTTTCTACCCAAAGAAACTTAGACACAGACAAGAAATGGGGAGTCATGCCATGGGAAGATAGAACCAGATTGGAGTTATGCTACTATCAGTGACAGAAGGTTAAGAATTACCATCAATAACCAGAAGTTCAAAACAGCCATTCTAGTGCCTTCAGATGGAATAGGCTGTGGACATCTTGATTTTGAACTTCTAGTCTCTGGAAATGGAGAGAATAAACTTCTGTTTTAAATCACCCAGTGTGTTGTACTTCATTAAAAGAGTCCTATAGTAATAGGATTAATAAACTAGTACAGTTTATTAATCTTCCATTAATGCAATAATCAAATATGGATTTTTTAAACTGAAAAATATCATATAGAAAGTTTTTTTTAAAAATCACTGTATGAATTTAATAACAGAACAGAGATGAGAGAGGGGAAAGGTAGTAAATTTAAAACAAATATTTAGAAATTGACCTGAAGAACTTGATTGACTTGTAAGTTTTAATATTATGAAATATGTTGTGAAATTTATATATAAATAAATTTTAATAATCAAACAAAAATATTATGAAATAAAGGTTAAATGAATATGACAATGTAACTCAAATGAAAAGCATTTAACCTACTGGCATGTTAGCTTTAAAGAGACTGAAGCACTATAAGAAATGTGTGAGAATTTTCCTAAAAAAATATTTATTGGGTCAAGAAAGCAATTATCAAAAGAGAAATGAAAATGTATTCAAAGAGAAATGAGTCTGAGGGAAATGTACCTAGTAAAAGTTATTGAGGAGGACCCATTCAAAATGAGAATGAAGCCTCAAATATATCTGTCATGGTGAATGGTTGAAGTAGTAGAGAAAATGCACAGGTACATAAATATTTTGGAAACTGAGAGAAAACATTAAGTTAACATAGATATTAAAATAACATAGCTAGTGAGATGAAAGAGAATGGAAGAATTAAAATAAATTTTGCCCTGAAATTCCAGAATACATTCACTTAAATAATGTTTATTGAGCACATATGAGCTACTAGTAATTGTGCAATAATGTAAAATAAATATATGAATACTCTTTGAAAGAGTAAGAACTCCAGAGAACACTCAGGGCTTAAGAATAAGTTCCTACAAAAAAATATGTTAAATCGATGTCACACACCACCTCCCCTCCCTAACCACTCCAGTGGACCCCCAGGGACTAAAATGATGTGAAATATATATATAATATATATATAATATATTATATATATTATTTTTAAAAAGAAAAAAGAAAAAAAATAGATGTCACAAACATCAGCATGTAAGTTGCCTAGCCAGATACGGTTCAGTCATTGTTTTAAAAGCAAGAGTAGAGAGTGTTCTCTTTACCCTGACAACCAGATGGTACTAAAGAGAAAAGACTGCAAACTTAAAAGGAAGTGCTAGATTCAGGAGACATGCAAATTAATACTAAATGATTAAAAAATGGAAAAAAAATCATCATTTCAGAAAATTCAGGAGCAACTAACAATAATAATGGGTGGAAGAAAAAATAAAAATATTAAAATGCACATCAGTTTGCAATATTTTCATTATGACTTTGAGCTTTAAGCATCACTATGTTGAATAATCCATCAGGAGGAAGGAACAATCATGGCAAGAAATGGTTAAGTGTGTGCTAAGAAAAGAACAAGATTGAACTGTGTATGATTGAGGAAAGTAAAAGTAGATTTTTATGAGTAATATATCAATTACCCAGTGGAGTGGAGTGTGAATAAATGAATGAACAGAATTCCATTTTAGGTGAGTATATTTGACTGCATACATGGCATGTTTGTATGTGTGTGTGTACACATATGCATACATACATTCCAACGTGTATGGTATGGAAAAGTGGAACCAAAAATATTAACTGGAGATTTAGCATATACAGTATGTTTTTTTTCTAAACATTGCTTGGGTTAATTTAACAGATCTGGTAAAATGAAATAAATTTCCAAAAAGTATTAACAATGGCTTAAGGCTTGTATATGAATATAGATAGTTTTAAAAGCAATTCAATTTTAAGGTGTTTTTATTTCAACAATTAGCCCATACATTTCTCCATTTAGTTATTTTTAGAGTCAATGATTTTTATTTATAAAATAAAAATATATTTATTTATTTATAAATTATTTATAAAATAAAAATATATTTATAAAAGAACCCCATGAACCAATATAATAGCTGCTCTTTTTTTCCATAAATAATATCTGACTTAAATAAATGTATCTCTATCTTTGGTAAGTTTAAACCTACAAATATAATTAGCAAGCACAAATTTATGTACCATTGAAAAATAAAAACAGGAATTCACAAAGCAAATTAAATGAGCATAGACTGAGAGGAATTTCATAACAGTCACTATCAGTATCTTTTTATGTAATAATAACTAAAAGATATTATGTTTGAATATAACAAAACTCATTGCTGTTGTTTCAGTTTTTAAATGGACACCCAAAATATTTTGTCACCCTTCTGTAGATGGTGCTGTTGAACTGATTTCCTAGTCTAAACATTCAAAAGGGGGACAAAGACACTGTTAATCCACTTATCTTAATATAATATCAAAATAGTTATGTAGAGAAATGAAATAATTTTTAAAAGTGTTAAATAATACATACTCATATAAGTTGAAAAATAAACAGAAATTCATTATAAAAAATTATTCCAAAGCAAGCAGGATTGTCTTCTAAAATTTTGTCAGACATTGAACAATTTCTACCTTATAATATGTTTGCAGCCATTTTTTAAATTATCGATTCTACTGAAAAGCAGTTCCTATGTTTCTAAAATTATTTTTAAATATTTTTAAATATTTGAACTACTTTATATATTAAATATTCCATTATTTACTTTTAAGATATTCTTAATTTTTTTCTTCAGGATTTTAAAGGAAAAGTTAATATAAAATTCCAAATATATGCTAACTTTAGCATAAATATAGAATGCCACTTATTTGTACTACAGACATAGATATGCATAAACAATGGAACTGACCTGTGTTGTGATATTAACTGCTAAATATTGCTTAAGAAAATGATAAAAATCATCAGTAACTTGTGGTTCTGGAAAAATGTCTGTTCTGACTCTGGACTAGGTCCTTTTATTTTATTATTCTGACTTTTGTTTATTTATCAACAGATTTCTAGTTCAACTGTCAACAATGTCAGTTAAATACATTTGCAAAGGATTATATTCTTTTGCCTAAAATATTTGTAGTTTTTTTAAGTAAAATGTTGTTTTAAACTGTATTTTTAATGCTCTAATTATTGCTCTTTCTGCTTGTTACTGTACAAATCTGAGAGGTTCAAAGTTCCAATGTGCTTGCAGTAGATCACTAGGAATTCTGGTGCGAGGTGTAATTACAGTGACAGACTTCCATAGTCCTCCATGTCATGTACAGATTGTAAACAACTTCTACTGGTGGTGTCATTACAAAAAAAAAAAAAAAAAAAAAAAACTTAGAAATCCGATAGTTTTGTGAGATATTTCCAATATTCCTACCAGTACTCTGATGATTCTGAAAACAATCCAAGTATAACTAAGGATTTGTATTTTAATAATTAATACATAAACCATTCTTGATAAGCAAAATCTAATCTACACAAATATTCCTCACAATTATCTGTAAAGAACTGGAAACAGTCACATAAAAATTGAACAGCAATATTTAGTTCACTATGAAAAGGTGACAATCTATAGATTTAGTCTGGAGAGTCAAAGTTACGGTTTATGTAGAGAATGATTATCCATACTAAAAATTGAAGTGGTAAAATGAAATGTAAAGGGAAGAACCGTGGCCTAAACTTTTCTTGTTGATTTCTTTCCATTGGTTTGGGATTTTTAACTTTTACATGGCTTTATTATGCTATGTCATTATTTAAAATAGCAGTATATTTTCTCAAATATTCCAAGTCTGTAGTAATCAGGGCTTTTCTAAAAAACACAGCTGACAATGTTTATAATCCAGTATCTATTTAAACAAATGTTATGAAATAGCATTTTTTTTTCCACCTAAGGACGTTCAGCTCTACAAGGAAGCAAAAAACAAAAACAAAAACCAAAAACTGTTGGTGGCATCTTAAATTATCTTGAGGAATTTACCTCCCAACTCAAATTTTGAATTTTCCACTTAGTCAAAGATTACCCAAGGTTAAGAGTTTAGCATGACAGCTAGATTGGAAAGCCATAGCTCGCCTCAAATATTCTACCTTTCTATCATTTACAGAACTTTCCATGAAGAGAGTTCTAGGAAATGCAATTTTTTTTATGCTCTTTCATTTCTGGTGAAGTTTAGCTGTCTAGAGAACACTGAGCAATTTCCCATATTGGCCTTTCCCTTAAATCATTTCTGATATTTCCAACATTAGTTCTAGTTGTCTGAATTCTAAGACCATTATTACTTCTACTCTTATAAGATTATCAATACAAAGTCTTATAAAAATTTTCTTTACTTACTAAATATAAATGGACATCAAATATTAGAGGCTGAAAAGGGATATAAATCATGACAATTCTGAAAAAATGAGAAAATTAAGCTTGTTATACCCATCAAAGTGCTCTTTCCTCTGTCTCTATTTCTCTGTTTCTCTCTTTTCAACCACCCCACTCTGTTATTTTCTTTCTTCAACTCTCTTCTTTTTTCCTTACATCAAATCATATACTAGAGTTGTTTCCCCTGGCTTGATTTCCAAATGCCAACCTTTTCAGCTAAGATTGATTACAGCTTACCAATTTCTTTGAAATTCGGGTGCCACATTCCTTAAGACTAATAACTGTAGATCTGATGAGTGATGACAATGGAATGCAAGTGAGTTCCTTGATAATTTATTTGTAACATTGAATTAATAAAATTTTAGACTAAGTTAGCAGTAAATTCTCATTTTATTTTTTGGTTGTTTGTTTTCCTACCCTTCCAAATCCCTTATGTAACATCAGATGGGGAACATGCAAATACTTCTTTAAGTTAATGTTTAAATAATGACATGATACACCAGCCAAGATCTGTATACAAGATCTGTAAGCTATGATATAGAATCACTTCTAGCCACCATTTATGAAGTCTCAATCTCTTCACTTCTAGATATAGGTATTAGCAGGACCGACTTCAGACATGGTTTGAGAGTCAGATAAAAAAGTTACATATATATAAAGATAGAGAAAGAAAAAGAAGTACTCTGTGGGGTCTAGAAGCTATGTAATAAATATGACCTAATCTTGTTGGTGTTGATTTTTCCAAATAATCATTAAGCTAATTCAGGGTTATTTAATGATTTAATATATTTTATATTCAAATAATATAGAAACTAGAAGTTAAAAGTTTAAGCCATCTTCGAACTTTGGGGTCCAAACAATCTGTGATTATTACAGCTATGAATTACACTTCTGAATAAATGTTCAGTCAAAAATGTTCTTAATGACAATGTTTTCTTTCTCTCTCTCTCTCTTTTTTTGATTTCCTCCCTCCTTCTTTGCAGATTTTTAACAGCAGCCTGGTGAAACTCAAAAGCAATGAGATTCTAGTGTCAATTTCTTTAGTTTTGCTTGAGTATCCGATATAATAAATGTGGGGGTGACTGTTTTATTGATGTTGAGAAAGTGAAACTAAAATCACCATTGAAACAAATGGAGGTTGATGATACCCTCATCACTTTAGATGACATAATTGTTAAAGATCATTTCTTTGGGGATATATTTGCTGTCGAGTTCTATTGATATCAGTGAAGATGCCTTCATTATCTGGTTGCTCTGACTGAATGCTCACAGAGTGAAACTTAGAAAATGCTTCTACCAGTACACAGCAACAATTTGATGATTTTAATGCTCTTGCTCTTTCAAAACTCAGATTATTTTTTTCCTAAATGGCCAAAGGCAGTAATGTTAGACAGGCTGTCCGATTATTTGGTTTAAAAATCAAACTAAACTCCTAAGTCCAGTTATCATCTTTTTGACAGATTTTGAAACAGACCACCAGAGCTACACTACAAACTGTCAAAAAAAAAGTTGTGTTTCAATTCTATAGCTTCCCCAAGGCCTGGTTACAATTTGGTATTCTTAACTTGTTTATTGAATTTTCACTCAAGAGGTCTGAGTTTCTCAAAATTGTCAAGCTGTTTTATTAGAAAAAAAGCTCATTTGTAGAATAGCAATATAAATATGATTCAACCAGAATTATATCAATTCGCTAATTTTCATCTCTCATTTGAATAGATATCATGTTTCAACATGATTGTCATTTGAGTCAGAATGATCAATTTCTGGAGAGTTATTGGTGCAATGAGTATAGATAAAAGAGGACTGAGGTTTAATTTTATGTCAAACTTAGAGATTTTGTTTCAAATCAATATGAGTACTGCAAAAATGGTTTTAAAGATTATATAAATAGAATGCAGTAGCTTTCTTAACAGAGGAACCCTTGGAATACTTTTTTTTTCCTAAAAATATGTATGACGTAGTGATTTTGTTTTACACAGTATTGACATATTTCATTTTCAGGACATTATTTATAGCTTTTTATACCCTTTTCAAAATGAAAACATTATAAAACTACCAATGGTTCCAGAAATTCAAGTAATATATGGATAGGAAATCTAGATATAAGTGAAAAAAGCAAATCATTCTTCCATATAATTATCTGCTTAAAAATAAATCAAGTGTTTCTTTTTATATAAAAACCATGTCGATTTTTAGACATACATGATGGGGAATATAAAACATTATGTTTCCTATTACATACATGAAGAAAATGCACAAAAGCAGGTATGAATATTGTCACATATATCAACAATATATCCCACACACACACCCCCACACACACATTTATACCAAAAAAAAAAAAAAGAAAAAAAACCAAAAAACACAGAATTATTCTAGTTCCCAATCCTGTGTGGTTTTCATTAGCTCACTCTACCAGCATATAGTCATTTATTGTTTCCAATCTTGTTAACTCAGACTGATGCATGAAGCAAGGAAAACTAAAATGATAATCATTCATCCATCACAAATGTTCCAAGACTCTCCTTATATTTTGATTTTTTTTTTTTTTTTGAGACGAGGTCTTGCTATTTTTGCCTGTGGAACCACAGGCTCTCGTTGCCCGGGGTACCACAGACTCAAGCAATCCCCAGCCTCAGCTCCCCAGGTAGCTGGGATGACAGGCGCGCGCCACCACGCCCAGCTATTTTTTTTGGAACTAGGTCTCGCTACGGGCCCCAGGCGGGACTCGAACCGCGATTCCTAGCCC